>CM074948.1:7319905-7332230 GCA_037577455.1 Pangasius macronema | reverse complement strand
TCTTCCCGAGTCACATTAAAGATTCGTTCAAAATGAACGAATCGCTCAAGAACGACCCATCACTATGACCGTTTATTCTTGCCATTCGCTTATATTACTCACTAACACAGGTCTTTAGTTCATTCCAGTAACGTCTGGTTAACATGTAGTAATTTCTGTTCCGTTGACTTACATAAGATATGTAATTGACAACAGCTTTACTGGACATTCGGCTGTATATGTATATTGAAACAGTCTGTGAGCACGGATTAGAGCAGAAAACAGTGCCGCATTACGCAGAATGCAAATACGACGTGATCGCGTAATTAATATGCTAATGATGTATAACATCATTTAGCGACATTTAGCTACGGATTTAGCTACTTTCCTTTGAAAATAGTTGGCAATACTATGGCCAAGTATTTTTTTATAAATCCCGGTTTCTGCGTTGGAGGTTGCATACGCACGTGTCAGATCCATTTCTCTTTATAAATGAGGCCCCTGGTGTCAGAGAATAACACACCCGGTGGAGGCTAGTAATACTGCACTGTGGTGGTTTTCGGCATTGTCCATTACTTTCTAACATCTGGGCAATAATTAGCCAATGTTGCGCACTAAGGGGCCGTTTACACGACAACGTTTTCAGCCAAAAACGGGAAACTTTTTATGCGTTTTGCCTGTTCGTTTACACGGCAGCGGCGTTTTGGGGACTGAAAACGCATATTTTTGAAAACGCCGCCGTTATCGTCTCCATGTAAACACCCAATACGTGAATCTTTGAAAACGACGACGTCATGTGCGTGCGTAGTACGCGTTAGGTGTGTAGACATGCGCAGTACGTGTCTATTGTAAAGGCAAGCGCATACATAATACAGCGTTTTTTGGCCGTTATCGCGGATCTGTGTAAACTCGAATCGTTTTGAAAACGTTGTCGTGTATACGTGAAACTTTTTGAAAACGCAAGAGAAAAACTTTTCCGTTTTTGACTACATCGTTTTCGTGTAAACGTAGCCTAACATTTCCTCTGTGTACAATATAAACTGTAGAGGGCATTAGAATTGTGGGGGGGGGATCATTAAAGTGGCCTATAATAACCTATTTTGAAAGGTATTTTTATATTTAAATAATATATATTTACAAAGTAAAAATTATTTTCAGGCCTAACAGAGGCAATTATGGCACCATAGCAAAGGCTTATTTAAGAAAGGGCAATAAAAATATTTTGTAAAATAAAATGCAGGATTGTGCGTTACACTCGAGAGTGACTATACTGAAAAAGGTTTACATATCAGTTCTGCCTCCATTTTAAAGTCTAAATTGTGTTTCATCAATTCATCTTAGGGTCATGATGTTCAGATCTGTCAGGGAGACAGAACCTGGAGTGGCAGTCCACCTGAGTGTGTTGGTGAGCCTATGTTGTGTTTCTTCATCATAGACTCACAATATCTCTGCACATGTCTAAGTTGTTATTGTCATGCAGTTTTTCCAATGATTGTATATATGACTGGACTTGTAACAGGGATTCAAAAGTGAAGCCAAAAAGTCCTTTTCAGTTGGTACCTTATATCAGCTACTTATACTTATATTACTTTGGTTAAAATGATGGATCATGTCAGCTAGCTTGCAAATTGTAACTCAGTCAGTCAGTCAACGCTCTAAAATCCTTTGCTGACAATAGTAAAATCAATATACTTGTGAAAATTATATGACTACAATTTACCATTTTATTTATTATTTATATTTATTTTCATTTATTCATTAATAATGCTGTACTTGCCACTTTAAGTTAGCCAATTCGCTATCTTCAGTTAATATTCAGCGTGCACGCTCCTGACACAAACAAGTAGTGTCCATCACCAATATGGGCGGGTGACAGGCAGAGCCACTGTCTGACCGGTGCATGCTTTGTCTCTAAGGCCTCTGCTGTGCAGAGTCTGGCTCCAGTTTTTGCAAGATGGCAACTTGTATTTCAACCAATAAAGGCTTCAAAATTACACAGTGGGAGTAAATGGTGCCATGTTGTCCATTCATATATACAGTAATTGGTTCTTCCTTATTTGGGGCTAAGAAATGTGATATACAGTATGTAGCTCAGTTCCTTGGGTATATAAGATTTACATGGAATAACATTGCTTTAAACTTGATTTTCAGCAGCTTCATGTGGTCCTCCACCTATTGTCGAGAATGCCATTTCTGTGCCAACCAGGGAGTCATACCAGAGTAATGTGACCTATATTTGTAATGCTGGTATGAACTTGATTGGCACACAGAACCTCACATGTCAGGCTGATGGAACATGGAGCTCACCTGCACCAACATGTGAGGGTAAGAAAGCTGCTTTAATTACGGGTGTTTGTGTTTAGCAAATGACTGAAACTGCGTTTCATTGAATATCTTTGTTTCAGCCCCCAAAGGCTGTGAAAGGCCTGAAGGATTAGTAAATGGGAAGATTCAGGAACAGAGCCTGGTCAGCTGGAAGGCTCTTGAGTTTTTCTGCAATAAGGGCTACAGTTTACAGGGAGAGTCCCTTGTTGTCTGCATGGGAAATGGGTCTTGGAGCTCACCTTTTCCTATATGTACACGTAAGACTACCAGTTACAATCATTCCACATGCTACATCACATCACCTACTCTTAATGAGATCTAAATGGTATAGTTCAGAAGAAAATTTATTCATTCATCAGTAAATGCTTTAGCCTGGACATGATCAAAGTGAATTCAGAGCCTAGTTGCAATTTAGAATTGATGCACCAAGCAAAAAAAAAAAAAAAAAAAGAGAGAGAGAGATGTATGCAAGGTACACATAGCTTCGTTGTCAAGCTTTGATAAAGTGTTGCAGTGAAATGGACCAATCAATGGACCAATGAGCCAAATCAATTCAGTTTGTAATCAGTCATGTGCTACAGTCAGAATGGATTTTTGGGGGTTAACAGATTTTAAAATGCTAGACATACAGAGTTCTGAAATATATGCAGAAGAGAAGCATATTTTAGTTCAGGAAAGACTGTAGTTTTCATAATTATATATACCCTGGATTTCCTAGGCTGCTCCACATTTATATTCACTGATGACAAAGCAGACTTTATGTGCTTTTTTTTTTCTTATAATTTTCTTTCTTACAAAACGGGTAGTTTTGATTCTAAAATCTGATGAGCGTCACATTTGAAGCCATTGTAAAATACTCGATATCTGCACACCTGTGACCACATCACAATAATTGTATTCTGTTTTAATGCACCAGATAAAAACCAATAAAACCATTACAGTTAAGGTATTGTACTGTCCACAGACTGCCTTTACCTTAGCCAGTTATTTTGCTTAGCAACCAAAGCTTACTGTTAACAAACAGGGAAGAATTGCTTATTGTGAATAATGTCAATAATAAATTGGATTGAATTTTATTATATTGTTTTTCACTGTTTTATAAAAGCAATAAGTCATTCAAGGGTGTGTGCTACAGTGATTTTCTCATGCGTAAGAGGGTTTGAGGCTTCATGTTGTGCCTAAGAACACCCCTGCATGTGATAAAATCACTGTAACGCATACCCTCTCATGGCTTATTTGCTTTATTTTAAATATTAATACAATTTTAGAAGCACATAGAATGAGATACAGTCTGGTCCAATTCCTTCATGTCTATACATCAGTGTGAGGTTTCTTACTGTTTCTTATGTTCCGTTAATGTTGCCCACAGTAGTTCACTCTGAATTTTTTATCACCATGTGGTTATGAGAACATTTTCCTGCAACTAATTTCAACACTGTGTGAAATTCAACAGAAAACAATAAATTACTTTCCTTCCTCTTCAGCCCAGTCATGCCCTGCGCCTCCTGGATTAACAGGGAACAATGTCAACACCACATTATTCCTGGTGGGTCAGACAGTGCCAGTCAACTGTCCCAAAGGTCAGCAGGTCAAAGGGCGTCACGGCCAAGGCACTGCCATCATAACCTGCAGGAGTGACCAGACCTGGACTCCAATCAGGGCAGTTTGTGAGAGTAAGTAAACATCATCTCTCAGCACTATTGCTAATCTACACTTACTAAACTGTTACTTTTTTACTCATTTACCGTAATATAAGAACAAAAGTGAAAGGCTTATCCCAAAATAATCACAAGTCTCTTCTCCTTATCTCTAATCTTGTTAAACTGAATCAGTATCAGCATTGCTGGCTCTTTAAATATAAGTCTCTATACTTTTAAGACTATAACTTTGTTACAGTATTGTAATTCTCTTTAAAATTTAAATAAAGTATTGCCATTTTGACATGAACAAAACTTAACATAGTTTTATTTCTGTTCATTATTTTTTCTCATATTTTTTCCAGATAGTGTCAGGGGAATTTTGCACATAATTGCACTTCTGTAGAAGTTGGGCAGTTTCACAAAGGACAATAAATACACAGAACAAAGCAATAAATACACAGAACAATAAATACACAGGACATTAAAATGACAGAAAATGGGCTGCAAACTGTAAGCTATTTGGTAGTGTAGCAGCAATAGGTATATCTGTAGCAGCAATATGTTTAGCATTCCATTAAGTTTCTGATGCAGCTTTAGAAAAGAGCACAGTAGTGTTGGGTTTCGATATGTAGGTGTCTAAAACAGATGTTGGCTTACAACTGAAACTTAGAAAATGTTACTTTCAGTTGTAAGCCAACATCTTATTTTCTGTCTCTATCATCATGTGCTATCTCACCTTGCATTTTCATTATCCATCTTTGCTCTTATTGAGTACTCACACTTGCACAAACTCTACTGATTACAGGTTCATGGCAGCCATTATATTGATATTTGTGTCACAGCATTACAACACAGCATTGAGTCTACAGATAAACTAAACCTAATCCTGTTCATGCAGATAAACATCACACAGAACATCATTAAATCCATTTAAAAAAAAACAATGGAAAGAATATGGCACAACCATGATTCTGCCTAGAAGAGGCCATCCACTAAATGTCAGTGACCGGGTAAAGAGGACATTAGTCAGAGAAGCAACCAAGAAGCCTTATTGGATATAGTGCTGCATACACACTTGAAAATTTTACTTTTTTATTTTATTAACTTTCTGAAGCATTGTTTTTGAAAATGAATGTGAACTGTAAAGCCAGTCTAGGGTATATTTTTTTATTTTATCCTAAAAAAATGAAATGTTTACTCTTTTGAAAACTGTGTAGTAAAATACTGCAATTTTGCCCTAAGCTATTAACAAAGGAAATTTTATTGCTTTGGGGGTAAACTCTTCCTTTTCCTTTGCATGTCCTGTTCAGACAGACTTTCTGCTCTTTCACTCAGTAAAAATATTGTGTGCTTTTTTCACAGTTGCTGTGATGTATGATGTAGTAAGATATTTAATTTGCATAGCATGTGCAAATACATGCATGGTGGTGTGAATGTGGGCTGTCATCAAAGTATTTTTGCATGCCTGTTTCACTTCCAAAGTTTTGTTACAACAGTGTTTAAAATAGAAATAAAGCATAAACTAACTGAGCATCAAACTAGATTAAAAGAATACCTAATGCAAGAAAGTAAAAAATCAGCATGTGAATAAATGTAATACATGTTGAATGAGACTGCTGAGGGACAGTTATAATAATTTCACTAGCAATGTACTACATATCCTGTTAATAATGTTTTTTTTTACAAACAAGTACAAAAAGGAAGCAAATTGCCATTTGTAAAGGAGATTACTCACTAAGTATTTATATATCCAACTTGACAAGTCTGTACCAAATATTAGCACTGCATTATTATCTATTAAATACTGAGCAATTATTGCATTATGGCACCATGTACCTGATCAATTTTTGTAATTAAAAAAAAAAAGCTACAAAACTAATTAAACACCAGACCAAATTTATGGCCAGAACCGACACTCACACATGTGAGTGAACACCCACAAACATGAACAAGAAGACATAAAGTGTATTTCACATATGTTTTGTCAGCATTAAATCTATAGGTGAACTCTAATTATGTATCATTAAAGAAATGTCACACTGTTGACTTGATCAAACCACAGCTCTTGCTATTGTATTCATTATACAGTAACTCCACTGCTATTTAAAGCTACACTGCCCTGCGCTGATGATCTTGAAAGCACTAATGTGTCTGGCACACTCACACATGCCTACATCATAGACATGTGCCACTTTTACCACTACTGTTATAATCACAAAAAGAGGGCCTTCAGTCAAACTGTTGCTACAGCAGTCTGAAATCTAACATTTCTTTTCATGCTTCCTTTTTTCAGCCTTCCTTCTTAAGCACTGTTACACAAACAGCTAGTGATTGGGCTATTCTTTATATGTCATGCCTTTGAGTTTCAAGGAGTTAATATGTTAAATAGTTCAATAGTGCAAGATGCACTTAACCTAACCAAATAACATATGATATATGAAAATAGTGGAAAGAATGGAGGATGGAAAGAATTTTAAAATTTTAAAATGGAAAAAGTCTGACTGAGTTCTGCTGTGTAATTCTGCTTAGCAGGGTGCCTTATGTATGAGTGGAACATGGAGATTGTTATATAAATCATCAGAAATCTTACTAAAAGACTTAACTAGTTTAGCATATATAAACAGCCACCAAATGTGATGTCTATTTAAGAAAGTGATGTGGTGGGCAGGTTAATTTAATAAACAAAAATACTACAAGATATTTGTATAGTGTGAAAAGTAAGCTCGCATAGTAAATATTTACATTGTGAATTTATAGTAACTTATAGTAACAACTGATCTGCCAGGTTGTTACTGTAATTAATATTACAGTAATGGCCTGTTGTACTGTATTTTATATATTACAGAAATACAGTACATTGCTGTAAAAAAAAAAAAACACTACTGCAATTTTATGTCATATTGTTGTGGTAGGTCTTTTGTTGCTAAATATACATATTTACAAATATATTTTCAAAAATACTAAAAAAAGAATTTGATTAAAAAGTTTATTAATCTAAGCATTACAGTTCAAATAAGAGTAAACATAAAATATCAGATTAAAAGCATGCTAAAATGAACAACGAGATGAACAATTACAGAATCGCATCTTATTCTAACCAGCCACCAAAACACAGGCTGGTCAAACCCGAAGACCATCTTTACCCGCGGGTTTTCCAGCTGGTAAGTACTGGTACAGTTTTCAGTACAGTATAGTTTTGTACTTTTAAATACAGTTTCTGACTTACTGCTACTAATCATAGACCAGTTACTTTTAAGACACAACACAAAGGGTTTAGTCAGTAATAAGGAAGCTGGCTTTTAACAGCTCAGCCTGTTTTTTGGCATCTGGTAGCTGTTTAGATCATGCTGATTTTGAATGGGTCACAGTCCTGACAATCACAGCAAAAAAAGTGTGAAAAGCTAGAAAGCTAGCTGCCAAAGGTTAGCTTCCTGGCTAAGCTAACATTGCCTATGACTTCAAGTTTTTGCACTTACCCTGCTATGCTTTTAAACAAAACCTAAAATGATAAATAATGGAGAAAATGAAAACTTGAAGGGGGGGGGGGGGGGGGGTTAATGACCAGCGCTCTCCTCTACCCTCAATACCACGACTGAGGTGAGACCCTTGAGCAAGATGCCAAACCCCCAACTGCTCCCCAGGCGCTGCAGCAAAAAAGGCTGCCCACTGCTCTGGGTGTGTGTGTGCACTTGGATGGGTTAAATGCAGAGCACAAATTCCAAGTATGGGTCACCACACTTGGCTACATGTAACTTCACTTTATTTTTAAGAGCTTCAATTAAGAATGTGCCAAATATCACTGGGGGAAACACATTTCCCCTGGCAAAAAATGCAAAGGATATTTGACATTTGTTGATTTGTTTTTTATATATAACAACTAAACAAATATAAGATGGATCTTTTCAGGGACAGAAAAGCACCGCTTACAAAGAACGACCCAATTCAAATCAGTAAAGCAGGGTATCAAATTCAAGTCACAGAGGAACACAGTTCTGTGGTTTAGTGGTTACTCTGCTTCAGCACAATGCAATTTAATTCACAAAGGCCTTTATCATTAGCTAATTCACTGAGGAAAGTGAGGTTATTAAACCTTCAGTGGTGTGGTCTGACACATTTCTAAAAACCCAGCAGTCCATGAATCCCTCTTAAGGCCAGCTGTCACCTACTGACCCTTTTCTGGGAACCGCCCTACACAGGGGTGTCCTGTGGCCCTCCTCTCCACATGGCTAATGGAGTGGTCCGTGGGGCCGTGTTCCAGCTTGGTGATGTGGCGGTGTACTCGTGCTTCGTGGGCTACGTCATAGAAGGCACAGGCAGGAGTATGTGCTTGGAGAATGGCACATGGACTCCACCCCCTTCCTGTAGAGGTAGCACAAGGACTTGCCCATGTCAGCCTGCCCTTAAAAGACCTTTCCTTCTAGAAACACTTCTGAATTTTCTTGAGTTTATACACAACTACAATTTTATACATCAGTGTCCTGAGCTCCTATAGGGGGTCTTCCTTAATGCCTCCAGTAGTAATGGATGGTTTGGCTAAAGGTTCAACCTGTATGCATGCACTCATCACTGCACCTCCTCATTCACATCACGGTAATGTACTTCACCTTGTGCGCTAAGTATCTGTATTTTACTCATTTAACATGCATGGTTGCACAAGCTGTTTGTTTACCTCTTCTCTACACACCCATATTAGCAAGTAGATTTTACTGTTTGTGAATTTCTTCTGTATGGCTATGCAATGAGCATAATTGTCAAACACTGAGGTCTTTGCATCTAATTAATCCATTCTGAAAATATTATAGTGACTAAAGAATATTATTTTTACACAGTGCTCCAGAGACACTAGTAAACTATGCTTCTGCCTCACTCCTGTTTCAAACACATTTTTGGTGCCATGATTTTGGGGTAGCACTGTTCAGTGAAGTATCATTGTACCATTAAGTCTGCTTTTAGGAACTATTTTAACTGACTTGTGTGTGTGTGTGTGTGTGTCTGTGTTTTCTTCAGCTGTGTGTTGGCTACAGTGTCAGAATGGAGGTGTGTGCCAGAGGCCAAATATATGCTCCTGTCCAGAGGGCTGGATGGGTCGCCTCTGTGAGGAACGTAAGTTTTACACACAAAGCATAACATTCACACCAGGGGAGGACAAATCATAAATTCATTAGCTAAGTTAAAGGTCACACAAAACCTCCAGTGTGCTGTACAGTCTCATGTTTTTGTTGCCTAACTGTCCAAAACAAGAGCTAGTTAACTGTATTAAAACAAACTATAAGACAACTATAACAAATGAGTATATGATCTTAACTAACAAACAAGTATATGACCTTTATCCCCTTCTAAGTTTCTAACGCAGCATAATCATGTTTGCCAATTCAACAAAAGACCAACAAGTTGTTCATCAAAATTTTATCTGTGAGGCTCAGTGTCCTCTCTTTGCATCAAACGTAAAATATATTTTTCAAGTCAGGCTAACATCTTTAATTTCTCTCAATATGTATGACCATGTGGTGTACATAGCAGGGTATTTATATGATGGCTTAGTTTCTAACTTTATTTCACTCTGCTTCTTCTGTTTTTCCACGTACCTGATTCTGTAAAGAACATCTGTAATCAGTACACACTAAATAAGCTGCGCAGTAAACACTTTTCTGCACACACACATACCTAAATTTATAGTTGAACATCCTTTGAACTGTCTGTACAGACAGCACACATCTTACAACAAATAACCACAATACTCATAACACACCACTTCCTGTGTCTCAGGTTACTCTGTTACTTGATTTCAGATCTGCATTTTTTTCTTTTTTTAAAAAAGATGATACTTATTCACCAGGGCCAATACAAAAACCAGCCCAATGATAGAAACTTTTAACAATCTACTTGGAAACCCCAGTGTTGCTCACAACATATCAACTCTTATCAGTTTATATCTGCCAGACCTAAAGTTTCAGCTAACCTAAATAATATGTTTATAGTGAATATACTGAAACATTGGAGAAGCTCAAAAACAAAATACAGAAAGAGAAAATGAAAAGTCAGCTGAAAATGACAAAATGATGATTAACCGTCATTGAGAGCATGAGAACACTGGCTACTGTAGACACACACACAAACTATTTTTATACCATGCCATTTCCTGTCTGATTTGAATGACTAGTCTTATTTGTCTCAGTTTATGAATACGGATTGAGTTTCAAAAAAATTCTGTCATTTCATGTGCCACTTCCACACTGTAATGTGAATGTAGTCTAAATAGCAGGAATGATAGAGAATGAAAATTAGGACTGATATTGTTTCCCAAGGCTCTTATTGCAGGTGCATCTTACAGCGAGAGAGTGAGAGAGAGCGAGAGAGAGAGAGAGAGAGAGAGAGAGAGAGAGAGAGAGAGAGAGAGAGAAGCTGACTGTGACATGACAATGAAAATGTGAAAATGAAGGGTAGAGAAGAAAATGAAGGAGACAACAGGATGAGAGGGATGGAAAGATGAATCTTTAATTAATTACTTGACAAGTTGCTGTCTTAATTTTCAGAATCCCTGCCCACGTTTAAAAAAACATTCATGGTGGATTTTGAAATGTTCTTTGTACATTACAGCTGAAATTTGTGTGTGTGTTTGTGTGTGTGCATATGTTGCAGCAATCTGCATCCTGCCATGTTTAAATGGCGGACGCTGTGTTGCTCCATACCAGTGCGAGTGTCCAAGAGGGTGGACTGGCACACGATGCCACGCTGGTAAGTGTGTGTTTGTATGTTTTACATCTTGGTAAAGACCAAATGTTCCTACACGGACAGGAATATCTGACACTTCTGACCTCGTAGAGCATTTGGCTTTACATTATGTCAGTGAAATGTCCTCTCACGAAAAGTAAGAAAAAGATGTGTGTGTGTGTGTGTGTGTGTGTGTGTGTGTGTGTGTGTGTGTGTGTGTGTGTGTACAGTATATAGCTGTGGGTGGTTGTATGTATGATTGAATGGACCAGAAGTAAATGCAAAAAATATATATATTTTTGCAGTTGTCTTTTATTTTCACATGTATTGCAAATACTAAATATATTTGCAAAATATATCTGCACATTTAGACCATCTGTAGTTAAACTTTGTCCTTAAAATCTAAATGAAAAAAACTCCTTATGTTTATTGGACATATGTGAGCACGTTAGACTAATTTGATCAACCACATGAGTACATGGCAGACAAGAGTGATAAGTTAAGAAATAATTAACAAGAGTGATCTCCTGGAGGAATGAAAGGGAGAGATAAGACAATCTCCTGGGGTCATATCATGTCACACTGTGGCAGTTACTACGGCAACAAGCACTGTAACAGGTCTTCATGTTGACGACTACTGATCAGACAAACCCTCGATTCCAAAGCAAACTC
The DNA here is from genome assembly GCA_037577455.1 of Pangasius macronema. Lineage (NCBI taxonomy): Eukaryota > Metazoa > Chordata > Actinopteri > Siluriformes > Pangasiidae > Pangasius > Pangasius macronema. The sequence goes on along the minus strand of CM074948.1, from coordinate 7,320,903 downwards.
ACAAATATAATAAGATTATAACTGAAACCATGTGGCATGTTTTTTTTCTGGTACTTTGTCAGCAAATGTAAATCTCATTATATATTTTGTGAAAAATTTGTGTCTCATGATATTTTATGTTTTTAGTCATATCACCCACCCCTTGGTTTAATTATATTGATGTGAAAAATTATTTCCTAGCCATGTTTATCTGTATGTTTATTGTGGGGTTTTTTTGCCATGAATGGCAGTGCCTATAGATCACACAGTGCTTCTGGGACAATGCTCTGTGAAGCATGGTGTTGGGAGTATCATGGTTTGCAGATGCTTCAGTCACCTGAAGCTTTATGGTACAGGCAACAAGACAGTGACCCAAGACAAATTTTCACAAGTGGGGAAAAAAACTGCTTTAAAAACAGATTAATTTAAAATATAGATGCTTTGTATTTGGTCATTTGAGAATTCAGTGCTTTAACTCAACTGCGCACAGTGCGCAGAAGTCACCAAATTTCTGCAGAGTCAATAGCTAAAGACCTCCAAACTTTGTGTGGCCTTCAGATTAGCTCAAGAACAGTGCATCATGGAATGGGTTTCCATGGCCGAGCAGCTGCATCCAAGCCTTACATCACCAAGTGCAATGCAAAGCATCGAATGCAGTGGTGTAAAGCATGCCACTGGACTCTACAGCAGTCTGGGTTTGGCAGTTGCCAGGAGAACGGTACTTGCCTGACTGCATTGTGCCAAGGGTAAAGTTTGGTGGAAGGGGGATTATGGTGTGGGGTTGTTTTTCAGGGGTTGGGCTTGCCCTTAGTTCCAGTGAAAGGAACTCTTATTGCTTCAGCATACCAAGACATTTTGGACAATTTCATGTTCCCAACTTTGTGGGAACAGTTTGGGGATGGCCCCTTCCTGTTCCAACATAGCTGCACACCAGTGCACAAGGCAAGGTCCATAAAGACATGGATGAGTGAGTTTGGTGTGGAGGAACTTGACTGGCCTGCACAGAGTCCTGACCTCAA
>CM074948.1:7307154-7319805 GCA_037577455.1 Pangasius macronema | reverse complement strand
CCCTCCATGATTTCTAAGTAGGAGAACTTGCAAAATCACAGGGTGATCAAATACTTATTGACCTCACTGTATATGGAATGTATAAAGGAAGTTAAAAGGGTTTTATAACCTTTTATTTAGAGCTGATATTTCTTTGTAGGTGCTGATTTCATTTTCAAATCTGGTAGTGAAATAAAGTGCACTTTATCCCAACCCAGTGTACTGGAATAAATCGGAATAATTCCATATCGGAATAAATAAGATGATCCCTCCATTAGTCACAAAAGGAAGACCTTCATTTGAACTTTGTGGCTGACTGTTAAAAACAGTAAAATCTTGGCTCGAACTTCCTTGAATCTTTTACCACTCACAGTCTATTGGTATTTCCTAAGTTTATTATCATCCCATCCATATACATGTCTGGGGTGGAACAAAATGACTGTGCTACAACACATAACAATACAGGATCATGCTAGAAAGAAAGTGTAAAATATTTGATCATGTAAAACATATGCCAAGTCATTCTGCCTAAGGGATCATATCTGAACCTAACAGAGACAGTATATACACACGCACGCACACACACACATACACACACACACACGTTTCTGTGGACACAATGCTAGTCATTAACTGGTTCTTTAGCTCCTGCTAAGGAAAAGCGTTTTGTGTTTTGTCACGCTTAGTCTTTTTGTTGACTCATGGCAGGTGTGTTTGTGTGTCTCACTGTGAGGACAAAGGTCTTTGGAGCAGAGAGGAAATTTGGGAATGTGTTAGGTTTTTACAGATAATGTGATGTCCCTTAGATGTTCCATAAATCTAGACACACTTTGGTCTAGTATGTTGGTTAGATTCTTGCATACCTATTGTTAAATTTTATTAGTTGGAGAGTTCATGCTTTTTTAGGTAATGCAGTTTACAGGAACTACCACTGTCTATTTATATGCAATTATATACGTAGCGATATAAGTTGTTGTATAGTAAGTTATATACAATAAGTTGTGGTAAATATGCAATATTACCATTCACTGGATTTTTGTGCATGGATCTTTGTGCATGAAACACTGGATCTTTGTTTCAGGCTGTACAACACAACAACAAGCACAAACACAGCTAAAAAGCACACACTACCATCTATGACTCATGAGGTTAACTGCTTGTGTAAGTTTTCCTTATGTTGTGAATTTAGCTAATATGTTGACTTCTCATGTTAGGTTTTGTTAAGCCGTGTTAGCTTGGATGTCATAAGCTTTAAAGAGCATATGCTGTTTCACTAAGCAGAAAGCTTTATGCTGATTCAGATGCATAAATATGTCAGCAACAACACACAGCTTAGGCTATATCTACTAAATGACTAATTTAAAAACTCAGTGATTTTTTATTTTTTTTTATTTTTTTTTTTTTTTACATTTTTGTCAGTTTTTTGTTCTATACATATGACGCTAGTTGTTTAAATTCATCTTCATGATCCTTAGGCATGATCAGCTTAGGGGGGAGGTGGTTGGGAGGAAGCGAAAGGTCCTTCATTGTTTTTACTGAAATTGTGATTTGCCTTATATGCAGAAGAAAGCTTAACATTACAAACTACTCATTTATTAAATAAACAGTGACTAAACTGTAGACCTCAGAATCAAAATCTTCCACAAAAATCATATGAATCACATGTAAGGTTTCTGATAAATCATACGTGTTTTAGTACTTAAGTATAGATGTATTGGTGTTTAATGTCAGAATATCCTTGTGCATGGATGTTAATAAGAGTGTGTGTGATGTGTCCTCAGCGGTGTGTTCATCGCCCTGTCAGAATGGAGGCAGGTGTATCAGGCCCAACAGGTGCCGCTGCAGTCAAGGCTGGGGTGGCCCCGATTGCTCCAGGTGAGTGTATACACACTGTTACACATTAACACAATTCAGCTAAGGACTGATAATACAGGTCTGCTTGTACAAATAAATATCTGTTCACCTGTTTTAATCTAATGACTATAATGTTTTACTTATATCTATAGATTTGGCAGTTTCATACCCATCACTAACAGTAAATTTCACTGAAAGGCGACAGCATCTGTTTAATTAAATAAAGATGCTGATTAATAGTTATGAGCACTAAGCCATCAGTGGCCAAACCTGCTCCTGGAGATGGACATTCCTGCAAACTGTAATATAGCCTGACTTCTCTATAATCTAAACCACACATATAATGTTTCACCAGGAGAACTAATCACTGCTGCTCAGCCTATCCCATAGCTCAGCATTTGTTAACTGACAGACCACAGTCTGGATATGGAAAGATGCAAAGAACTACAGCAGAATGAACTGGGCACTTGATAAATACTGTAGCAACTGATCAAGATATGAAATAAAACTGGCTGTTCAGCATCGTTTTTTTTAAACATGAATTGTAGAGGCTTCGGGATCAGATCTTGTTGTCCTAATTACTTGCATTTATGACAATTACTTAGCTGAAGGTAGCTCATTGAGAAAGTAAATAGGTTTTACTGAATTTACTGTATCTGGGCACCATGACCAAACAAAACATAATCACTTTGAATATAGTCATCAACTAATCATTAATGGTTAATCATTGAAAGGTAACTGTTGTCAATATTCATTCATTCATATTAGCTGCTTATCCAGACATTTGTAAGCAAGAAATTTTATGCAACTGGACCTTCACAAGTTTTAGTTTAAGTGCTACAGTGAGTAGGTACCAAAGCTCCTCTGTCAGCTATTGAAATATGCAGCCAAATAGGACAAATGATCTTGACATCTACATCATATAAATTAAGAGCAATTTCACTATAGATTTCAATGAAATTAATCTGATCAAGGGGTTTAGGGCTGTAAATTATGTTTCATCTATAGTAGCACATACTGAGACCTTTTTTAATCTCCTTCACCCATCATTTTTCAGGAAAAGAAAACCAGGATATTTTCATTTTTAATAAGCCACTCAGCAGACAAAGCTGGAGCAGCAGCACACCATGGTGGATATAGAAGTCTTCAGTTCTGACCTGTAAACAGCCATTTCTCCCTCCAAAACTCCAAATACCAAGTGTTTTGTAAATTAAAGCTGTATTTTTTCATATAGAAAATAAAAAACAGTATTAAGCATAATTCTGCTGCTATATACATGAACCGGTACGATGTGTAAAAACTTTAATGTGATTGTTCAGTGTATATGTGTATAAACTATTCTTTTCACATTTTTATTAAAGCAGAAAATACAACTACACGGGAAGCAGGTGTGTTATGCAGTTTAAGACATTTATTTATTTGTTTCTTTGGAATACATCATATTAAAATACGTAAATAACATAAGCCCCTTTTGGCAACCAGTAAAAACGTCAAAAATCTTGTACGAGATATAGAGAATAAGCTTGCAGTAGAGCTTCCTATAAGGGAGAGTTAAAACCTAATATGCATGGTGCGTTTGTGTGTGTTCATTTAAGTTCATTGAGCTTCTGTTCCAGTGTTTCTTTGTTGGCTCCAGAAAAGGAATGAATCTGTAAAAAAGATATGATATCACACTGAGGCTGACCGATGTAATGCATCAAATGACTTCTTACACAATAATGCCATGCTACTATAAAACACAGGAATTTTAACCTAGAAGATAGTTATTACAGAACGTCACACAGTCCAAGAACTCACCTTTTGCTCTTTCTTGTAGAAGTGGAAAGTTGGCATGCAGTTGATAGCACAGTGACTGGCTACATCCTGGTGGAGACAGATTAAAGTTTTATTAAATTAGCCGAATATGCTTCTTCACCACTGGACTAGCAGATAGCAATCTGTAATATCCTTTCATTTCATTCAGGCACACAGCTTCCAGTGCATTCTGCAAGATGAGACAGGCTCTGTCTATGTGCCATTTCAACACCCAGAAGATTCATGCAAACTAGCCACATTTCCTTTGTGTAGCAACATTGCCTGTGCTACACAAATGTTTGAATAGCTTCTCATAATCTTGCTGCTAACTTGTATCACACACACACAAACACAGGTCTGTAAGTACGTTTTCACCACCACAATAAATTTGAAATGAAGCAATCAAGATGTGATTGAAGTGTAGACTGTCAGCTTTAATTCAAGGGGTTTAAAAATTAAAAATATTGCATGAACTGTTTAGGAATTTTCACAGGCTTGAAAGTAATTGGATGAACTAAATCAAATATTAGGACTATTTTTAATACTTGGATGCAAATCCTTTGCAGTCAATGACTGCCTGAAATCTGGAACCCATGGACATCACCAAATGTGGAGTTTCCTCCCTTGAGATGCTTTGCCAGGCGATTAAACAGTTGAGGTCAAAAGTTTTCATCCCCCTTTCAGAATCTGCAAAATGTTAATTATTTTACCAAAATAAGAAGGATCATACAAAATGCATGTTATTGTTTATTTAGTGTTGACCTGAATAAGATATTTCACATAAAAGATGTTTACATACAGTCCACAAGAGAAAATAATAGTTGCATTTATAAAAAATGAACCCATTGAAAAGTTTACATCCACTTGATTCTTAATACTGTGTTGTTACCTGAATGATCCACAGCTGTGTTTTTTTTTTCTTGTTTAGTGATAGTTGTTCCTGAGTCCCTTGTTTGTCCTGAACAGTTAAACTGCCTGCTGTTCTTCAGAAAAATCCTTCAGCCCCCACACATTCTTTGGTTTTCCAGCATTTTTGTGTATTTGAACCCTTTCCAACAATGACTGTATGATTTTGAGATCCATCTTTTCACACTGAGGACAACTGAGGGACTCATATGCAACTATTACAGAAGGTTCAAACGTTCACTGATGCTCCAGAAGGAAAAACCATGCATTAAGAGCCAACTTTCTAACAGAATGGAGATGTGTACATTTTTCTTATTTTGCCTAAACATCATATATTTTCATTTAGTACTGCCCTTCAGAGGCTACAGAAGATAGTTACATGTTTCCCAGAAGACAAAATAAGTTAAATTTACTCTGATCTTCAAATTCAAAAAAGGTTTTCACCCCCTGGCTCTTAATGCATGTTTTTTCCTTCTGGAGCATCAGTGAGTGTTTGAACCTTCTGTAATCAATCAAGTGAATTGTTTTTGAATGGGGTCATTTTTATAAATTCAGCTATTATTTTCTCTTGTGGACTGTATGTAAACATCTTTTATGTGAAATATCTTATTTAGGTCAACACTAAATGAACAATAACATGCATTTTGTATGATCCCTCTTATTTTGGTAAAATAATTAACATTCTGCAGATTCTAAAAGGTTGATGTAAACTTTTGGCCTCAACTGTAATTTTATTATTGTAATTTTATATATATAAATAAAATTATATACATACACACACTTTAATAAAGCAGCCATATTTTCCTAACTTAGCACTGAGGAAGCCTAAGGAAGCTTCTTGTAATGTGTTTTAGTTACAGAAGTAAGCTAAAGCCAAGATTAACATCGACAGATTACATAATTACTAAACATTACCCCTTGAACCCAACTTTAAACCTTGTGGCTTTGAAAGACAGATTACATCAACATGCTCATTCATAAGACACTCTGATTCACTGCACTGCCAAGACCAGGGCTAATAAAATAGACCTGTGGTTTTCAAACCACTTTATACCAGAGCACTGTTGAATGCTTAATGAAAGTGTTGATTAATTTTCAGTAACAGCAGCTCTGACAATAGTGTTGGCTGTAAGGTTTTTAATTAATGCACTCATTCTAACACTATCAGTTATATAGTAACTTACATAGCGAAATGTATGCCAGATTAAAAAAACTTTTTAGGAAGAGGTCTCCAGTGTCAGTTTTGTTATGTTTTATTTGTTACTTAACACACTGGCTGTGGTGTGTCCTATCAATATACACAATACGGCATATAAGCCAAATGCCTCATCACTCTGTAACACTGACAAAGATATTGTATGAAAAATTATCTACTTACAAATTGCTAGTGCAATGTTGGAGACAGCAAGGAAAACTATTTGTTTTTTTCTACACACTTGAACAGAAGGTCAAACAGGTATCTCTCATTGATTTTTTCTGACACTAATAGTTATATATTTATTTATTTGATTGTTTGTTTGTTTGTGCCAGAAAAATTCAATGATCTCTCTCACAATGCTCTAAAGGCTGTGTGATTCAGTTACATATTAGGGACAATAAAAAAAAGCAACAAAACAAAGACCTTTGAAACAGTTTGCATAAGATGGTAATTGCACACACACTGGGTGACTTACCTGTGCCTCGTCCACATCTACCTTCAGAAAAACCACATCCTTATACTCTGGCTTTTCAGACAGAGCCTGGGGAAAGAAAGAGGAAAGAGAAGAGGGTAAATATCTTAAGGTCTGATTGTTGCTTAAGGCCAATCTAGAAGATTATATATTGTCTATATATATATACTGTCTCTGTCTATCTCTCTCTCTCAAGAACTGCTCAGCCTTCTCTCTGGTTGCCACAACAACAAAACACAAACAAACAGCCTCTCCCAGTGAATCAGAAAGTCACTGAGCAATCCTCATTACACTCTGACAACTGAAGAGAGACCTCAACAGATGTACTCACTTTAAAGATAGGGCCAATCATTTGGCAGGGGCCGCACCACGTGGCTGTGAAATCCACTACCACTAATTTGTCCCCTGCATTTTTCAGGGCTGCCATGAAATCATCCTGAGGAGAATAAAAGAGAAAAAAGGTGATTGTGAGTGATGGGTAAGACAAGTACAAATAGGATACAGAACCAAGCAGAGGCAAAACAACTGAAAAGCTTTAATCCATAAATCAATTTGTTCAACATACAGTCTAAACTGCACTGAGAGTTGTCTGAAAGTGTTTCCTCAAAATCATGTTCAGAGTCATCAGGTTATAGCAGTGTGTGATTCAATCAGTTAAATTATGCAACATTAAAATGGCTACAAAGTCTGCCCTGAGGCTGTGTTCCAAGCTACTACTATGCTAAGTAGTGTGTACTAGTTTCACTGGCCATTAAAGAAATTGCATATGACATTATAAATAAATAAATTTAAAAAAAGAAAAAGAAATGAAAAACGGCAAGAAAGAAGCAGTCTCGCTGTAAATCATAGGGTTGTTTATCTCTTAGTATTGAATCTTTCGGCAAAAAAGTAAAACTTCTGAGGGACTGAAAAAAAATAATAATAAAATAAAATAAAATACCGGCGGCCAAATATAGCGCATATAGGCACTAGAATATCCTGGGGGGAAGCTATTCAGTTTTCGACCAGGGGTTTAAGCTTTTTAAACCCCTTAGTGACATAAAGACTGTACAGATTCACATAAAACATATTGAAGAAATTACGAAATCTCTTCTTAATGTTGCTTCCACCATAAAACAGGAATTTATAAATATTAAACATACATACACTAAACATGCATTCTACTGATATCAGAACCGCTTAAAAGTATCTGAAAAGAATATACAGGTAAATAAAAACTTACCAAATTCTCGATTACTACAACCATGGCGAACTTTGCTACTCTTGCCTAGTTACACACACACATACACTCATACAAGATGCACGTTACTTCCGTGTCATCCCAGTTATAAGCATGCCTCTCGACCCGCCCCCTGATACCAGCAAACCAATCAGGAGCTGCAATACAGTCGCGATGGCGACATAATCTTCAACAAGCACCATTTTACGGGAATAGAATAAGAAAATGAAGTGCTCGCTGCGCTCATTAATTCGTATGTCCACGTAAGATTAGGTACACGTAAAATAATTAGATTATTACCCGTAGTAGTAGTGTATACGGATTGGGACGTAGCCAGTGTATTTGGAGGAGAAGAATATGCGAATATGTCCACGTTTAAAGTGCATAATATGCAACAGGTAGTTTATTAACAAGCCCCTACTAACATCAGGAGCAGTAATCTATGTTTAGAGGCGATTAAAACTGAAATAGAAACCCTCCAATGTTTCCAGTCACCATGACTTGACAATTCTCTAAAAAGTCCAGGATGGCGTTACAGTCAGTGACGTCACAGCCTGGTCTTCTCTGATTGGCTACTTTTTTGCAACTAAGTTTCTGTGTCCCGTTTTTCTAAAATAATACGTTTTATTTATTTTATTTTTTTTCGTCATGATCTGGAACATGTTCTTACTTTCCAAAAGGAAGGCCAAATAAAAGTACTAAATATAATTTGATATATATATTTTTTCTATATATAAGTAGTTACTTGTATTGAAAACTAAACATTGGTGACAAATGGAAATAGTACAAAATAACAACAAATATTTCCTCAGTTAATAATGATGATGATGATGATGATATAAACTAACTACAACAACCAAAAAAATAACTGTGAGAATGAACTACTTTTTGTCTAAATATATTACAAAGATAAAAGTATTTCATTCGTTCATCTTCAGTGAGTGCTTTATCCTTGTCAGGGTGGTGGTGTTGGATCCATAGGCTGGAACACTGGGTGTGAAGTGTGAGTACACCTGGGATGGGAAGCCTGTCCATTGCTGGACACAATGCACATACATTTACATGCTCATACACAACTAGGGACCATTTAGAATAGCCACTTCTCCTATTAGTCTGTTTTTAGGAGATGTGAGGAAACCACAGAGCATAGAGGAAACCCACACGGACACATGAAGAATATGTGAAACTCCACACAGACAGTAACCTGAGCTCAGGATTGAACCAGCCAGGGACTATGCTACCTGCAGTACCACCATGCAACATAGTGAAATATTTGTATACATATACATATATGTTACTAGTATACATGTATATTTATACACATGAAAATTATTCCTTGGAAGTAAGACACCAGAAAAATAGTCATAATTTCATACAACTTGTATTGTTTACTTGTATTCAAAATTGTTGAATTGTTGTTCAAAACAGCAAACACGCACTGAATTTTCTATACGTGACATTACAAAAAGCAAAGTCATTACACTTTAACAACAGCTTTTCCCAGTTCTGTCCCTTTCAACATCTGGAGGAAGGCAGCAGGCATCTTCTCAAAGCCCACTGTGACATTTTCCTTGGCCTTAAGTTTCCCCTGCAATGGAGACATGCAAAGCACAAAAACTCAATTTTTAACCAGTTATGTTATGTACTTTCTTGTAAGGAGACATATATTTAACATTTTAGATGCAGTCTCCAGTAACAGTACTTTGTAACAGTCAGAGATAAAGCTGTAACTTTATGCCTAACCCTAACTTTAAGTTCTCCACCACAGGGGAGTCTTCAGGGCTAAGGACTTTGTGCTTTCTTGGTAACATGACAAGCTGTTTTTTTTTTTTGTTTTTTTTTTTGTCATATTGACTTCAACAGAGAGGAATAAGGGAGGTCAGTGACTCCACTGAACATCACACCACCTGGTCAGTGTTTTATTCATGACAAAATAAATGCTGCTGTGGCCATCAAATACAGGGAATAAACCTCTGATTAAATCACTAAGAGTTCTATTTTTGTTAGTCTTTAGCTGCCCCTAAAGTAATTAATCACAATAAATCTTTCTATAGATCAGAGGTCTACAGGTCTTGATAGCCACAGCTCTGCTGATTTTTTTCCCCAAATTAACACACTCATTTAAACTTATCGGATAATTACCCTGCAGCTCTTATGGTGACTTAGACATGCTGCAGTGCTTTTGGGGGAACCCCAAAAACCGTAGAACTGAAGGGTACCAGTGCCTCTCATCTAGATCAATGAAATCTGTCATGACTAGGGCTCTCACCTCATAGCTCTTATGTTAATGCACCACAATCAGTCTGGCCCACTCAGTTTTAACTTGCCTCTTTCAGCCACTTAAGCAGTCTTCGGATAGATGCCTCATCTTTCTCTGGCCACTGAGTAACTTGGAATCCCTCCATCCTAATGCTATTGGCCAGCATGGTCATGTGGGGAAAAGGACCTGAAGTGCAGTGGGAGATATTTCCAGTCATATATTCAGTCCAGTGGAAACTTTAAGCCACTTCACAACATTGAATCACAGCACCACTTAGTGGTGACCATATAAGATGTAATAACAACTCTACTATCAATACTAATGAGAAGGAAAGCCAAAATGGAACGTGCAAATCATTAATCCATACCACTCATATCAGCATAAGTAATATCAGTTGGCATAGAGACTATCACATTACCCAGCACTTACACATCTGAGGTGTGGTGGCGTTGTACAGCGATATTGCACCACACACAGCAATGCGTCCTCGAGGCCTCATCTGACTAAGTGCTGCAGTAAAGAAAGCACCTCCAACCTGGACAGAACGCAAAAAGCAAAACCAAAAATAACACATTTCAGGACCAGGAATATAAGGGCCATACTGCTGTAATTATCCTTATCACTGTTGTAATTATCCTTATCCCTATCCAGTGGGGTGAACATGACCATTTTAGATACTTTACCAAGTGCTACCAAATCTCAGACTCAGATGAATGGCTAGTGGGCAGAAAATTACAGCTCTTTTTCTTAGTGTATGTGTTACTAAAATATTAGTAAATAATGTGTAAATCATCAGATGAACAAAGTGTAAGTCATATAAACACACTATATTAATCATCTCAGCATCTAAAACTTACATTCTCAAAATAGCAGTCATAGCCTTCAGGTGAAGCTTGCTTCAGCGCCTCATCCAGAGATGTTATGGTCTTGTAGTTGAAAACGTAGTCAAAGCCCAGCTCCTTCAGGTAGGCCACTTTTTCCTCACTCCCAGCAGAACCCACTACTTTACAGCCTTTAATCTTACAAATCTGGCCCACCATGGTGCCCACAGCACCGGCTGCTGCACTCACCAGAACAGTTTCACCTGGCTTCACCTGCAGAATCTCCTCTAGGCCATACAGGGCAGTCAAACTGACCCATATAGCATTAACAAATAAAGCAATATTCATATGGTTTAACTGGTATTTTATTCAGGGATGGTTGCAATAAACTGATTTTTCTGATAATAAAACTTCATTACCCAGGCATCCCTAGTGCACCAACAGCCAAGGAAAGAGGAACTTCTTGGGGCCAATCAGGAAGAACTCTGGACATGTCAAGGCTAAAAATTGCTTTGCCATTGGTCACACTGTGTGTCCTCCACCCACATGGAGCAACCACATAACAGCCCACAGGAAATGCTGAGTTCCGGCTTTGAAGTACCCTGGCGAGCAAACAACAGTTTTGGAGATGCAATGGTTTATAATTCATGGCTCAGTCTTTGGTTATTTAATGAATAAACATTTTCTAATATATCCACTGTAAAGTTGATGTAATATTATTTATATTTTACACCATGACATAATATAACATAAATATCTGACTGTCGATGTGTTTGTTTGTCTTACTTTGCAACCTGAGCTCCAATCTGTACATCACCTTCTTTCATTAAGGTTGAACTCACAGCTCTGTAGTAACAGAGAAACATACTCACACATGGCATGCAAAACAATAAAACACAAGGAGTTTATCTGTAAAATTAGGGTGAAAAGGGTTTAAATCAGTCTCTGGCGTATCACACTATTACACAGTATTTTCCACGACATGAATGACATGAACACACTTAGCCTTTGTTAAGCAATATGCAATGTTGCATTAAAAACAAGCAGGTACTTAAAAGTTGTTAATGTCTTAACTTCTGATTTCAGTTAAAATTATTTACTTTGAAAAACTTGAATACATTTCAGTGTGGAGATTTTTAACTTTCACTCAAGTATAATTCGGACAAGAAATTTTGGCACAGTCCCCATACTTTCATTCAAGTATAATTTTTTGTGATTTTTCATTCTGAGATGTGAAAATGGTAGTGTGTTGACCCTGTCCAATATTACAGGGGTAAATGTTTAGGCATATTTACTAACTTTCTTAGCAACTTTTACATTGTAGAATTGGGTGTGTAAATGATATGACACATCGGCAATATCACTCGAGCTGTTTGCTTACTGTATCAATTTGAAGTGTGTTATACTCCTCTGTGCCGTTCAATGCTGCTTTCATTCTTGCCAGGATTAATAATTAATTTATCCAGATAATGCTTTTTGCAATAGCACACTCCCTTCAGTACATCACGATCACTACAGAGCTGCTACATGACAATAAAAAAATGCTAAATTGCAACTATTGTACCTCATATATGGATCAAGGCTGAGGAAGATGGCCTCCAGTAGGACCTCTGAAACAGTTCAAACACAAATTAGCGCCAATGAAATTTGCCATGCTCCACTGCCAGGAAACAGGCCACCATAAACGTTTTATATGAAATTAATTGTTACCTCCATTTTTAAGCTCAGGAAGTGTCTCCTCTTTAAGCTCAAAGTCACTCTCCTTTGGAAAGCCAACAAAATGCTTCCGAAGTGTCCAGACCTTAGCTTTAACCATGTTTCTGCTGCAGTGAAAACTTTCCTTCGAAAGCGCTCTACTGTATAAACACTGCAACACTGTGCTTTATATATGAGCACTCCACCCATCAAAAGCAGATTTTTACGCCAAGCACTGGGGGTTGGAAAAATAAGGCATGCTGTATGTAATATATGTACTATGTTGTATATAAACCGTGGCTTAATGAATAAAAATAATATCTGCCCATGCCATACATTCTGATGGCTTGACTTAGAGCATTTATTTATTAAAAGATTCAATTCAATTCAATTCAATTTTATTTGTATAGCGCTTTTAACAATGAACATTGTCTCAAAGCAGCTTTACAGAAC
>CM074948.1:7269134-7307054 GCA_037577455.1 Pangasius macronema | reverse complement strand
TCATTTGGGTGACACTAGAGAGTGTGATATGAACAATGTCCTTTCTGCATTTGTGTATAGTCATGTAACTTTTTATGTGTATATTGATTTGTAGTTTGTTATCTTCCTCAAAGTCCACATAGGGTTGGCAGCATTGCTTTAAATGCCCAAATCCTCACGAGGCAGAAACTGGCTGGAGCAGGTCCATCTCTGGATGCCTCAGGATCAAGATCAGATCAGGGATGAGCTGCATGGCTGCAAAACACAAACCAGTGCATACATGCATGGCATTATATGTTGCTAGTCAGGAGTGACTTCAGCTCATTTATCAGTTTGACAGATTTTTCTTTCCCACAAAACTTACACAAAGGTGTATTTATAGCCTTGGTCACAGTGATTCAGCAGATTATAAGTCGTACCCAGTGAGTGAAGAGTTGACATGTCCTAAAATTATCTGGATTTTGAATAACTAAAATTTCAAACTTTTAATTCACTTGGGCTTGAAAAATTGGGAAAGAGGAACGAACAGTGTCCAGGTTCTCTGGTTCAAGTTCAAGTTCAAGCGGAGTTTATTGTCATTTCAACCATATACAAGTACATAGTGAAACGAAACAGCGTTTCTCCAGGACCAAGGTGCTACATAAGACAAACACAGAACAACACAGAACTATAGGGACGACATAAATTATACATAAAGTGCACAAGTGCAAACATGTGCAGACAGCACAAGACAGAACAAGACAGTACAATGACTACAGCGCCGACCAGTACGCAGTTCTGTTTAAAAGTGACCTAGTGACAATAGTGTCAATATGAACTGAAAGAGAAAGTGGCTGTGAGGAAAGGCAGTGTGCTTTAACAAAATGAGATTAAAAAAAAAAGGAAAGATGGATACCCATTTTACTCTGCATTTTTGTAAAAGTTAACAGTTAGATAACCACCCATTCATATACTGTATTGTAACAACCCTACTGCAAAGTGTAGCTCTAAAAATAATCCAGTTTGAAGGAGGACTGTCAGACTCAGGTGTGTTAGATATGAATCTCTGCTGGAATGTGGATCTCCAAGAGCAGGAATGGGCACAACAGTAAATTCCAGTGTTAAGATCCTCCAGAAGATCGCCACCTATCCCTTAGCTTATCACAGCTGTGTTCAGCACTGCAGTGAGTAGATCCCCAAGAACAGCAGAATAGAATAAACAATTTTGACAGCTACATAACTATTTAAATCCAGACTAAGTATACTGTACATTTCAATTACATTATTTCACCTATAGTTGAACTGCAAAATTCTTTGCAACACACCACCTTCTCTGATTCATTTTTAATATGCCACAGACAAAACTGGAGCTTTAGTATACTATGGTGAATGTAGTAGGTGGGTGTCTGGTTTTGACCTGTACACAGGCATAACTCCCTTCAAAACTCGCATTTTGTAAATTAAGGTGTATTTTTTCAGATTCAGATTTAAAAACAGTATTAAGCATAATGCTGTTGCTATATACAGTACATAAACCTGTATGATTTGTAAAACCTTTACACAGGTGTGGGTGGAGACAGGTGCATTTTGGATGGGCCTGCATAATTCCTCAACCTGTAAACAGGATATGAGGTCACACTGAGGCTGATCAAACAGCTTTTTATTTTTACACAATAATACTACACTACTATATAACACATGACTTTTAGCATCGATGTTCATTATACGAGAATGTCACAAAATATGAGGACCCACCATTTGGCCATTGTTGTGGAAATAATAAAGATGGCATGGTGATGACTCTGCAGTGAATGACCACATCTTAGTGGAGACACAGTGGGAGAAGTTAAATTAGCCAAAATAAATATGACCATTCACCACAGGGCTAGCAGATATCAATCTTTAATATCATCCTTTCATTTAGGCACGCAGCTTCCAGTGCATTCTACAGTATGGGACATCACAGCTGTATCTATGTGCCATTTCAACACCCAGGAGAGTTATGCAAACCAGACTCATTTCCTTTGATGTGGCACAGGCAATTTTTGGCATATTTTTTTAACCTTCTTTGTCAGAAAATCCTACTGGATTTTCAATTTATCCTGTAGGATCTTCATTGATTTTTAGAATCTTATTGGAACTCTACTTGTATTTTATTGGAAATAATGTCTTATTATTGGAAAGTTATTAGAAATTACAGAGGGTGCTACAGGAGTTTTGAAATCCTACAAGATTTTAAAGAGAGTATTTTATCCTATTACTAATTTATATATATTAGCCATAACAGTAAAACCACCTGCCTAATAGCATGTAGGTCCCCCTGTGCCACCAAAACAGCTCTGACCCCTCTAGCCATGGACTCCACAAGACCTCTGAAGGTGTGCTGTGGTATCTGGCACCAAGACGTTAGCAGCAGATCCTTTAAATTCTGTAAGTTGCGAGGTGGGGCCTTCATGGATTGGATTTGTTTGTTCAGAATATCCCTCAGATGCTCGATTGGATTGAGATCTGGGGAATTTGGAGGCCAAATCAGCACCTTGAACTCTTTGTCATGTACCTCAAACCATTCCTGAACAATTTTTGCAGTGTGGCAGGGCGCATTATCCTGCTGAAAGAGACCAGTGTGATTAGGGAACACTGTTGCCATGAAGGGGTGTACTTAGTCTGCATGTCAAAGTAACATCCACATGAATGCCAGGACCCAAGGTTCTACACCAAGACTAGGAGAACATTGCCCAAAGCATTTTTGTCCCATGCAATTTACAACTGAGACAGGATACAACTGGACAGATGAGCGTTAAGTTTTTTTCAACATGGGAAAGTTCTTATTTTTTCTTCATTGAAGATGGGAAGCCTATGCTGCCTTAAGGGTAGACTTTCAGAAAGAAACTGCTTTGCTTTGATTGGGTCTTGAAATTAAATTATTTAAAGTTTGCGCATACTGTTTTTTAATTGACACAGTCTCCTGGGTTTAAATGAATATTTTAAGTCAAGTACTGTAACAAGAGTACGCATACTGTACAGTAGTTTGTTATTTTTCATCCCTGGACACAGCATTGCTCTAAAGACAACAGGAATTTGTCCCACCAGCACACTGGCTGTTTAATTTGGCTAATTTTGTTGCTACATGACATGAAAGGTGAAAAAACATCTGACATGATTTAGCTTGGCCTCATTTTCTCACATCACTAAAACCTGCAAATATTAACAGCGGTGTGTAGACCTTTTTTCCTTTTTTTCTTAAAGTTTCCTTTCTCTTTTTTATCCACATACATCTTGACATTTTTTATTATATTATATTATATTATTACAGATAAATGTTCATTTCATTAATTTCTAAGCAGTTTATCCTGGTCAGGGTTGCTGTGAACACTGGACATGAGGTGGGAATACACTCTGAATGCTCTTGGTTAACTCATGGTCATGTGGAGAAAAGGACATGCACTGCATAATGCATTCATCAATAACTTTCATGAGTATTTCTAGAAACTTGTTTCAGTCTAATGGAAACATTAGTCCACTTTACTGTATTGTATCACAGCACCATCTAGTGGGTATCAACCATTTTGAGCTGTAATACAAACTCCCCTATCATTACCACAGAGAAATAAAACCTGAAGTGGTTTTATTAAAGTAAAACCTGCTAGCCATTAACCCATGTCACTTATATCTAAGTAATATTAATTGTGCTATAGTGTGCTATGCATACAACCCCAGGAAACAGGCCACCATAGGCGTTTTACATAAAGCAATAGATTCCTCCATTTTGAAGCCCAAGCAGTGTCTCCTTTTAAAGCATAATGCTCTCCTGGAAAGCCAACAAAATACTTAAAAGTGTCCGGACCATAGCTTTGACAGTATTTCTGCTGCAGTGAAAACTTTCTAAAGCTTCCTGCTGTGCAAGCACTACTTTCTATCCAAACATCCCACCCACTAACAGAAGACTTTTAGATAAAGAGCTGAATTGAAAGTTCAGGAGGTTGGAAAAACTTCTGGCAACTAAGACATACTGTTTGTAACCAGTGGCTTAGTGAAGAAAAATAATGCAGGTCCATGCAATGCATCCCACTGATTTGATATTTGATTTATTTATTTATTAAAAGATCAGATCAGGGTTGAGCTGTATGGCTGAAAAACAAACCAGTGCATAAATAGATGGCATTGTTTTGTTGCAGGTCAGAAGTGACTTCAGCTCATTTATAAGTTTGATATATTTGTCTTTCCCACAAAACCTATGCAAAAGTGTAGTTATTTAAAGCCTAAAATGATCTGAATTTTGAACCCATAAACCTTCAAACTTTTAATTCACTTGGACCTGAAAAATCTGCTCTCTCACAAGTGTCTTTTACAGAAAGAAAATAAAAGCTTTATACATATGTAAAAAAAAATGTGTTCTGTGCAGCAAGGCTTGTTTTTTTTTTTTTAAAAAAGACTCTTATTTTTCAAAATCAGAACAGAACAATTTGCATTACATTGCAGGAGTTTCAATAAAATATCTGCTCAGAAAGGCTGCTCTCTTTGGTGCCCAGGTGCTAAAATATCCAAATGATGTGGACCATCAGCATCCAATCAAGACAAAGAGGTGTTAAACCAACATTCAGTCATGTGTGTGTGCGGTGGCATGAACAGATGGCTGTGTTTGTTTGGATTTTGAGCTAAGCTATAACTAAATTCTGCCAAAATCTTGGCCTATACCTTTAAAATGTGTT
Organism: Pangasius macronema; assembly: GCA_037577455.1. NCBI lineage: Eukaryota > Metazoa > Chordata > Actinopteri > Siluriformes > Pangasiidae > Pangasius > Pangasius macronema. Next base: position 7,302,387 of record CM074948.1, on the reverse strand, counting down.
TTCCATGAAACTGTAGCAGCATCACATTTTCTACTGTAAACCAAAAGAAAAGTCAACTCTCTACAAAAAGACTTTATTACATGTGTTGCAGGGGACTAATTGACAGTTTTGCAATACTGAGCTGAAAGAAAAGCCTTCAGACTTTAATAATGGCTTTCCCGATGTTTTCTCCCTGCAGCATCCCCATAAAGGCACCAGGCATGTTCTCAAAACCAACAGTCACATGCTCTCTACACTTCAGCTTTCCCTGCAGAAGAAAAAAACACAAGACTTTATATTAGCTAACCAGGATGCTTTCAGTGACACAAGTTAAGAGATTTAGAAAAAGCTACTACTTGCCTCCTGCAGCCAAGTCAACAGCCTTCTCAGAGACTCCTCATTCTTATGCTCCCATCTCCCCACCAGAAAGCCCTCCATCCTCAACTCCTTAAAGATCATAGGCAGGTGTGGATAAGGACCTGTGAGACACACACACACACTTCACCATTATCATACTTTTCCATATGTGCCATAATGTAAGTGGACACCTGACCATCACACCCATATGTGGTTCCCCAGATTGTTGCCAAAAACTTGGAAGCACACAACTGTATAGGATGTTTTTGTATGCTGCAGCATTAAGATTTCCCTTCACTGGAACTAAGAGGCCCAAACCTGTTCCAGCATGACAATGCACAAAGCAAGCTCCATAAAGACATGGTGTGCCAAGGTTCGAGTGGAAGAACTCAAGTGGCCTGCATAGAACCCTGTCCTCAACCCCACTGAACACCTTTGGGGTAAACCAGAATGCCAACTACATCCCAGTCCTGCTCACTTCAACTCAATTCAGTGAATGCTTCACGAATGCTCTTCTGGCTGAATGGGCACAAATCCTGGTCCAAAATCTATTGGAAATCCATCCCAGGAGAGTGGAGGCTGTTATAACCACAAAAGGGGACCAACTCTGTGTTACTGCCCATGGTTTTAGAATGGGCACATATGGTCAGGCGTCTACATACTTTTGCCATATAGTGCATGTGATTCCTGGAGGACATTTGGGTTCCCCGAGGTCTCACCCAGGTTCATTTCCTGGCTAGGGAACCGACCCCAGCCACTGGGGTTGCACATGACAGTGCTACCCCAGTGTCGGTCCCAAGCCCGATTTAAAAAATAAATAAATAAATAATTGTACAGGAAGGGCATCAGGAAGGGCATCTGGCATGAAAGCTGCGCCAAATCAAACATGCGGACCAATGATCCGCTAACGGGAGCAGCTGAAAGAACAGCAACAACATACTCAGACATTTACCATAGACATTAAATGTTTAGAAATTTAACAGAGAAAAGAACTGCATTTCTGCATTCAAAAATTGATTGGCCACTCTCAGATCCTAATGAGTACCGAGACTCACACCGTGTCTGAAATCACTCTCTCACTTGTTCACTATTTACTCTTCAATACAGAACACTATATTAGGGTGAAGGAGACACAAAACTGAATTCAGACAATGTTCTTCTACAACTACTCTGAAAAACGTTTGTGGCTTCATGTTAGATAAACAATGTGAATGTTACAAATAACCTATCAACCCAAAACCATAAATATACAAGAAGAAGCACAAGTAGTGTACATCAGTTGGACACTGGGATTAAGGTGCACCATTGGTAATAATATTGCACTATCCTGTGCAATTTGTAATGTAATTTGTGTAATTTGTCCACTGAGAATTCAGACAACTGTACAAAATGGCTGCACCCTATATTGTGCCATGAGACATGCCAGTGGATAAAAGACTGAGGACATTTTAGAATAAAATAAACATGTTTTGTCTTACAAGTGCCTAATTACCAGCTAGGTAATTAAAAGCTAGGCCTTTTTTTCTTGTAAACAACTTCCAATTGTATAAATTTACAGTATACCTGACCTCAAATATTTAAATAGTTAGATCAGATCGAGGTTTGGCATGTGATGTAGACACACCTGTTTGAGGTTCTTTAGCGTTGTAAAGGGAAATTCCTCCACAAACAGCAATCCTCCCAAACTGCTTCATCTGTGAGAGAGCAACACTGGAGAAATGTCCACCAACCTGTTAAAAACATTTTAAATGGTCCTTTAGGGTATCACCAAACCAAGTGGAAATGGGAATACTGTACCATTAGTTCATTAGGGTCATATAAACAAGACATTTAACATAACACTCAGATTGCTTCTAGAGGAACTAAAACCATTTCCTTACATTCTCAAAGTAGCACTCATATCCCTCTGGTGAGGCCTGTTTTAGAGCTTCCTCCAGAGATGGTACAGTTTTGTAGTTGAAGGCATAGTCAAAACCCAGCTCTTTCAGATAGGCCACTTTAGCATCGCTCCCAGCTGAACCCACCACCTTACAGCCTTTCAGTTTAGCAATCTGTCCCACGACACTCCCCACAGCCCCAGCCGCCGCGTTCACCAGAAGCGTCTCTCCCGGTTTGATAGCCAACACCTCTTCTAAACCATACAGGGCAGTCAGCCTGTGGCAAGAAAAACCAAGGGCACAAGTGATCTTATTTATTAAGAACATTACAAAATAGTTAAAAGACCAATGGATTGTAGTGAGCTTTTTAAATCTGAAATGAAATACATGCCATGCTAAATGCAGAATGCCTGGCAAACCAGAAAAAGCAGCATCAGCGAGTGCAGAAACATCTACAGAGCTTGGCTAAAAAGCATACAAGCTTCCCAGGAAACCATTCAATTGCATTCATGATGATTCTTAAACTGTTTTCCCATGTTGATCCTGTGTTTTACAGCAAACCGCAAAGATGCCCATCATCTTTTTTTTTAAAGAGAAGCCAGCATCATAATATAAAACATTTGTTTTCCAAAAATGAGACAAGATTGAAAACTCACAGCACACATCTGTCTCGACTGGAAGAGAGTATCTCAAATTGAATTTAGGTCATCACAGGCACAACTGACGGCATTAAAACAGACGCAAAACATTTTAATGCATGTAAGTAATTTCTTCTAAGTGTATGCTTCTACCTTTATCCTTTGTTATTTAGCACTATTTTATCTTCCAGTTGATTATCAAGGGTCAGGTTATGAATTTGTACCCTGGCATGCCGATGCCTCCAAGTGCAAGAGAAAGAGGAACATCCTGAGGCCAGTCGCTCAGGACCCGGATGAAACCGGTTCCATCTGATACCGTGTGTGTCCTCCATCCACATCGACCAACCACATGATTGCCCTCAGGAAATGCTGGGTTTTTACTCTGAATTACTCTGAGGAGAAATCATGTAAAGTCAAGGAATGAGCATAAATGACTGAATTTACATAACAGTAAGGTAATTTAAGAACAGTAGCAAAACTCTGCAGTAAAGACAGAAACTGTATAATGAAGGACAGGGTTTGCCTTTCTTACTTGGCCACCTGTGTTCCGATCATCACATCTCCTGGCTGCATTCGTACACTACTAAATGGCCTGAAAATTAAATGACAACCAATACACCAGCTTTCTTAAGAAAATATTAATCTCTCTAACAGAAAAAGGCAAATGTGTTATTAATGGTATAATTAGCAATAATACACCATCACTAAAACAGTTTATTAAAAAAAATAAATAAAATCTAGCGTGAACACAGGAACAATTGTTTATATCTATTCATGTATAAATGTGTCAGCATCATCCAGAGTCTAGCTGCAATTTAAATGGCCTCAAACAAAGAACAGAATTTAATCAGAAATATAACTACTGGATTTCAAAACTCAGTTTGAAAAGCAAAAACTATGAAAGACAACGTACAGTATTTACATACATGTTTATTTACCTCAACTGTCCCCATGTTAATGAAAGCTACACTTACACTGACCTCAGATCAGTCCTAAGAACAGATAGCTGGATGCTTACCACATGTAGGGATCCACGCTTAGGAACACTGCTTCCACAAGTACTTCTGCAACAATTATCCACGATGAGTGAAAAGAAGATATACATCCAGCAGAAAGTGAAATGTAGTTTTCATGCACTGACCTCCATCTTTGGGCTCAGGCAGCTGCTCCAGCTTCAGCTCAAAGTCACTGTCTTTAGGAAAACCCTCAAAGTGCTGCTTGAGGATCCACGTCTTGGCTTGGACCATGGCTCTTTGCTGGAGGCAACTGGTGTAGATCATGAACAGTGTAAAACTACTGCATACTTAGCTTAGCCTCTGGTGCTGAGTAGGCTGAGTGGCATTTTCAAATTATGTGAACATGTGTGTGATTGTGCCCTACAGTGGGTTGGCACCCCATCCCCGTGTTCCCTAGGATAGGCTCCCCCGTGACCCTGTGTAGGATAATCAGTACAGAAAATGGATGGATGGATGGATGGGTGGATGGATGCTGCATGCTGAGACTGCAATATACCTTGTTGTATACTGCGTGTATAGTGATGGGACTCTGAGCTATTTGCACATTTTCATAATTGCACCTGTGATGTCCCCTGCAAAAGCCAATAATGTGGTAAGGTTTAATCCTGTAAAGCTGCAGCAAATCTCAGTGCAAATTAATGTTAGGCTCAATGTTATTAAAGAGCAAAAGATTATTTATAAACGCTCTTTTCTGATTCAGATTTTAATTTTCGATTCGTGAATGGCATGGTCTGGCGGTAATCAGTACAATCGGCTCCAACATGTGATTCAGAGTCGGAGTCGACTCCAAAATATCTGGAATCGAACTGCAAGCTAACAATACAGTTATATAACCGAAAGAAAGTTAAAGCTATTTCCGTGCCACTATTCTTTATACCAAACGTATTTGCGTAAAAGTGTACATATTACCCATATGCTGGTTAGGAACGTTCTCCCGTTTATTTGCAGTACAGCTGCTGTGGCGGTCCGTGCAACTCCTCGCCAGTGAAACAGCGCAGCCGTGCTCTGTGTTTGTGGGGGCGGGATCTTGGCTTTACCCCCCCTTAGGCTTACGCTACATTGTATTCTGATTGGCTGACAGAAAGGTGCCAACCAATCATATCTGACTTAGCAACGTAACCACGTTAAAAAAAAAAACAAACTAAAAATCTTAAAATAATTAATTAAAACTTTTTTTTTTAAGTGGCGATAGAGCTCAAAACGCGTATTTGGTTGTTTTAATTCTGCTCTTATTAAACATAATTGTTTCGTTATGATTTAATATTTATTTGCTATTAAATATTAACTAACAAGGACAGCTCATCCCACCCACAAGAAATGACGTAGACACGCGCGCGCCCTTTCTGTAGTTTTGAATGGGGCTTCACGAGACGCGGACACTCCTCTCTGAGAGATTAGCCACGCAGCTAACTGTTCGCGAGACAAACAAACGAGCACAAGCTCACAAGAATTGGTGTTTATTAACAGGTACGAATTTAAAAAAATATATATTTTAGCCAGCTAGTGTTAATTAGTTTACTGCTTTCTTGACGTTAATGCGCTAACTAGTTAGTTAACTGTTTCATAGCTTTATAAATAATGTTCACAGTGTTTTCGCTGACTAGCAAGCTAACGCCTTCTCTCTTCAGTTTCAACTGTCGCTTTTTTCACTCAGCATCCGACACTCTCTGCCGACAGAGATAGCAAGTCTGTAGTTAACTTCTAACTTAGCCGACTTATATAAAGTTAATAGCGAGGTGAGTTATTGGTTATTGTACCACAAATATTCTATAATAGCAGCTCTAACAGAAGTTTGCAATTTGAATCAGTTTTTTTGTGTTTTGTTTGTTGTTTTTTTAATTAATGCTGCTTCTTTTGTGTTTCTAATAGTAACAGTTAATTGACAGGGACATGTATGTCGGACACATAATGTAATATTATATTAATGTAATATAATATTATCTAATATTAAACAGATTTGTTGTTATTTAACAACAAAAACGTATAAACCTTGCTCTGGTGAAGTTTTCTGTAAGGAGACGTTTATGTGACATGTACTGGAGGAGTCTCTGGTGTCAGCGCTGACGTTTTGCACCCCAGGAGACATTTCAGGGCAGAGGAGGCACCTTAACCATTCTGTGTCCCTTTTATTCATACCTGTCTTTTTCTCTCTGGAGATTATTGGGAATAGGAGATAAGTTTATAGCAGTTATAACAATACCATGTATTGTGAGTTGTTGAAGTCTTCTGAAGCCTGAAGTCAACAGATCAAGTAAGGTCACTAGACCTTGTAGTGGTATAGATGTCTATAGACACATTAGTTGTGTGTAGACTTCTATATACATGAAACAGACTCATACTTGATCATCTACATACACTGATCAGCCATGGCATTAAAACCACCGACAGTTCAAGTGAATAACATTTGATTATCTCATTACAATGGCACCTGTCTAGGATCTGAGCAACTTTGACAAGGGCCAGATTGTAATGGCTAGATGACTGGATCAGAGCATCTCTGAAATGTCAGGTCTTGTGGGGTGTTCCCAGTATGCAGTGGTTAGTACCTACCAAAAGTGGTCCAAGGAAGGACAACCAGTGAACCGGCGACAGGGTCATGGATGCCCAAGGCTCACTGATGCGTGTGGGAAGTGAAGGCAAATGCTTCTGGTCTGATCCCACAGAACAGCTACTGCAACACAAATTGCTGAAAAAGTTAATGTTGGGTATGATAGAAAGGTGTCAGAACACACAGTGCATCGCAGCTTGCTGTAGCGTAGCCACAGACCTATCAGAGTGCCCATGCTGACCCCTGTCCAGCACATGAGCCTCAGAACTGGACCATAGAGCAATGAAGGTGGCTTGGTCTGATGAACCATGTTTTCCTTTACATCCTGAGGATGGCCGGGTGCTTGTGCATCGTTTACCTGGGGAAGAGATGGCACCAGGATGCACAACGGGAAGAAGGCAAGCCGACAGAGGCCGTGTGAAGCTCTGGGCAATGTTCTGCTGTGAAACTTTGGGTCTTGGCATTCATGTGAATGTTACTTTTACACATACCACTTACATAAACATTGTTGCAGACCAAGTACACCCCTTCATGGCAATGGTGTTCCCTAATGGCAATGGCCTCATTCAGCAGGATAATGCGCCCTGCCACACTGCAAAAATTATTCAGGAATGGTTTGAAGAACATGGCAAAGAGTTGAAGGTGTTGATTTGTCCCCCAGATTCCCTAGATCTCAATCCAATCGAGCATCTGAGGCATGTGCTGAACAAACAAGACCGATCCATGGAGGCCCCACCTCACAACTTCCAGAACATAAAGGATCTGCTGCTAAGGTCTTGGTGCCAGATACCACAGAACACTTTCAGAGGTCTTGTGGAGTCCATGGCTTGATGAGTCAGAGCTGTTTTGGCAGCACAGGGGGACCTACATGCTATTAGGCAGGTGGTTTTACTGTTATAGCTGATCAGTGTATACAACAGTGCACATCTCTACATGTGCATTTGGTAACTGATGCTGACATTCGTATCTCTCTTACTCTGTTCCTTTTAAATCAGGGATGTTCAGCTCAGTTTCAGCCACACAAGCATGTGAGCTCTTAAATGATTAAGAAACAGTATGTTATTAACTTATTATACATGCAAATATTTTCTAATCTTATTATGCCCAAAATGGCTGTTTTTATGTCAGAATAATGATGAAAACTGTTTGTCATTCCACAGCATTTTTTTACTGTAGCTATAAATTAAAAAATCATGCATCTATAGCATTTCTGTAACATTTTTTCCCCTAACATGCATGACCCCACTTTTCNCCACTTTTCTTTTGCTCTCCATTAACAGTTTTCAACATTTTTGTAGGTCATGACAGTGGATGAAACATTTCAGTATTTGGAGTCAACCATTATATCAAAGGCCAGTTAACACCAGATGGATGTTTCCATACAACCCACCCATCCTATTGCATTTATTTCATGCTCTGTTAATTTTCATTTGCATTTTAACATCTGCTTACAGCTGGATTTGTAAATCCTTTATGTAATGCATCTCTCTCTAGTACTTAGTATTTTCTTTGGTTAGTAGCTTAAATACATCTGACTTTCATCTCATAATTTACTGCAGGAAAAAAGTTTAAGCTTGTTTGGGGACTCCACTTTCAAACAATCATGCTTGATGGGGAGAGGTTCATTGAGGCGCTGTCACGGTTGGGTTATCCAAATGCATCTGCACTCAAAAGTTCAGAATTTGATTGGTTGTTTGACACTGCTCCAGACAACTTGCATCTTTTGCGCGTCTTCTGCCACCGCCTGAACCGCAGCAATGCCCTCACGCCAGAAGAAGTGCGGGCGTTTCAGGTGCTACGTGAGTCTGGGAAGCCCATCTTGGATGAAGCGACACTCGGGGATCTGTTAAAAACATGTGGACCAACTGATGTGGGTGGGTCGCTGTCCTCACTTTGTGGGGAGGAGGATGTCGCAGTAGAAGATTTAGAGGCTGAACTTCAGGCCCTACGGAAAGAGAAACAGCTGAAGTTGCGAAGACTTAAAAAACTGCAGGTGTTGGCTGCCAGCCGGGGCGCTGACTCATCTGCAGCTCTTGGACTACTCCAGGATGGTAGCAGCGCAATGAAAGATGCCAGCTCTGCTCTTGCAGTTGAAAATGCAGCCACAAATGCAGCCTTAGAAGGTCTCATGAAGGAGACCCAGAAGTTTGCTGGTTTCTTCCATACTGAGGACTTGTTAAAGAAAAAAAATAATGAAATCACTGCACCTCCTGCTCCTCATTCAGCGCTGCTGTCCCAGCTTCATCTGGAACCCTACCTCCACCAGGAGGAGCAAAACACTAAAGCCTTGGCCACCTACACCCAGCGTCAGTTCTTCCAGGGCATCTCGGACATGGTAGAGACTTCGACCTCCAAACGCTTCCAGCTGACAGAGCTGAGCTGCTGCAGTGAGAGTGAGGAAGAGGATGATGAGAAGCTTGTGGAGAGCAGGAGGAAGGAGATGGCTCAGCTGCAGTGGGCTCACATTGTAGCGCAGCACCAGTTGCTGAAGGAGCAAGCAGAAGAGTGTGGAGACCAAGCACTGAAAAACTGGCTTACTGAGCAGCTTAGCAGCCAAACACAGGTACATATACATGTACAAGGTTAAAAAAATACAAATAATACATTTGAATGTTTAAGATTCTTCGTGGTTTACTTCTAGAACCATCTCAAAACAGTTTCCTGAATATTTGCACCAAATATTATATCAAGTGTCTAATTATACATTTAAAAATGTGTAACCCAAAAGTGGTATTGTAATAGGTAACAGTTTTGCAAAAGCAAGTATCAAAATCTAATGCATCTGTGGCTGAATCCTGACTATGAAGTTTCTTTTATACTCTATGTAGTGAGCACACATGGTGAATAGCTTGATGAATAAAAAATATTCCTACATGACAAGTTAGAGGGGCCTTGAATGGACTTTTACCTGAACCTGGGTTGTGCGGAAATGTAGCTAAATATAACGCAAGAAGTTATTACTTTCATACACATTAAATTTTTTCATAAAATAAGATTACCTATTCCTTTGCTTTTATTCTTTTCTGCTTTTGTGGTTGATGCGGTAGTTAATACTANTATAATGCATAAAGTAATTTTTTTTGATTGAGTAATACGTTTTTAAAGGAAATTAACAGGCCATAACATAAACACAACTGATATACATGCATGTATACATCAAATCAAATATGTATACAAACACGTTGTTTAGTACAGGATTATTGTTTCCTGCACTGTGATTTATTTCCATGTCTTATCTTTAACATTTGTTCCTCTCTTCCTCTCCCCTTTGTAGCCACTGAGCTCTCTGCAGGCCTCCTGGCGTGAGCCTGCTCTGCATTCGGAACTTCTCTCTGTTCAGTCTGACCTCGATGCTCTAATGCGAGAGCCTGTCCGTTCTGCTCTGCGTGACAGTGCTCGCCTGCTGAACGTGCCTGTGGTGCGTGGTGACCTGGCGCTTCAGATTGCCCGGCAGAACTATTACACAGCCAGGCAGACCGAGGTCAGGGACCAGCTACTCCGACAGAAGGCATCGTTTGAGGTGCTGCGGCTGGCGCAGGACACTGAGCTCACGAGGGGGAGGAGGACTGTGACTCAGCTGGACAAGGTCATTAGCAGGCTTGAGGGGGCGTCTCAGAGTGCAGCTCAGAGAGGGAACATACTGACCCACCCTGAACTGACCCAAACACCCTGCCTGGGGCCTAACGCAAAACTGCAGGTCATCAGCTCTAAAGATGTAGCCTTTAGCAGGTGAGGATGAATGAACTAATGTAGAAACTGACTTTGTTCAATGTCATTCTGTTGATTAAACTTGTACCTTTTGGGCTGTATGTCATCTAATGTTAACTTTATTTCATTCTCTTCTTCTCTTTTCTGAACCATGTATCATTTCAATTATTTATTTAATTACTTTACATATATTTTGCTCTGTTTTCTGTGTTTGTATCTCAGGCTGCTGCAGATGCTGGAGCTGGGCAAGCTGTCTGAGTGTAAGGATCCCCTCCTGACATACGGGAGGTTGGAAACAGAAGCGGCTAGCTTGCAGAAAGAGCTTGTGTCTGTTCACAATGCTCTGGAAAGGGCAGCTCAAGAGCAGGGCTACAGTGGTGTGCGTTTAGAGCATGACAACGACGCTCTGGAGCGCTCGGCCTATTCAGATATTGTGCAGCCGCTCCTGAGGCCGCAGGTATGTGCTACAGCCACACCTGCTCGGGAGCTCTGCCCTAATGCTCAGGTATGATTTCCTCTCACTTTTCTATTCCTCATCCTCACCGCCGTTTATTCTGAGGGCTCATAGCGTGAGATGATTTTGATTATTATACGCTTGCATGTCTGGTGGCGCTATTGCATGGCTTTTGCAGGGTGGTGCTTTTACATTCTGGGGTCAGGAGTGTACTTTTTAGGATTTGCCTCTCACTAAATTCATTTGGTGTTATGTTTTGTTTGTTTTACTTCAGTCCCTGCACCTTTTTTCCCATCTGTGATGTTGAAATAAATGGTTTTGCCTACAAATATTTAATTATAGTTGCAGTGTGTATATATAATGTATTTAACTATAGTATAATTACTTTGAGTCTGTAGAGAAAATAAATTCTAAAACGTGGTGCTCCTAAGCTGAGAATCATCCTGGAAAGCTAAACATTTTAATTTCTAAATCAGAGTTATTGGGTTGGTTTAGTCAAAAGGTTTTCACAAAAATTCACAAAATGTAACTGCTGAGTGATGCCCCAACCATCATTCATTAACAGATCTGAACAGGGGAGGGGTGCAGAGATCACTTACATGGTACAAAATGTTTTCTTTGAGTTGCATGTAAGAATTTATTTCTGCATAATAAAAGATCTCTAAATACCAAACCCTCTTGAAGCTAAGTGCTGCAACTTATCAGGCTGTTGGGCTGACGAGAGTGTCTCACTGTGTCATAGCTGCACATATAAAACAGCTATATTGTCCAGATTGTTCAGTATTAAAAGAAATATGTTCTTTCAATCCTTTTTATATCTAGGAGGTGTCTGTTGTTCTGAGTGAGCTGGAAGAGAAGCAGAAGAACCTGTACAAGCTTTTGCAGGATATTGTAGGAGACTTGAGAACCAAAAGGGCTCGACTAGAGCAGAGCGCTACCCTCAGACGAGAGAGAGAACTGTATGTGTACTTTCACCATGACCCCACACTGCTCAGCAAGGTCGTGTGTGAGATGGAGACCAGGGCTGGTGTTAAGTAGGCTGAGGAGCAGATTGTACTTCTGACCCTACAGGAAAGGAGCTCTGAAGCTCTAGTCAGGGGTGATGTGGTGCAGTTTTGACTCAGAGCACAAATTGTGTGAAAACTACATCATCTTGTGCCTTTTTTGGATTCTGGACTGCCTTTGACATCTTTGACTGCAGTGCTACTCAAAATGTCAATGACATTTGTCTGTAGAATGTAACTTTGTTTTTCTTTGTACATCTAATTTTGGAAAAGTGGACACTTTAATAAGGAACTTTGTTAATAAAATGTATCTGTGCTTCATAGTTTCTAACTGTTTGTGTTTGATATGACGGCCAAACGTCCAGTTACCTGTTAGAATTAATTAAACTGTATTTTCTGTTTAAAAAAAAAAAAAAAAAAAAAAGTTTAGCTTAGATGGAAATTTGCTCTTATGTGCTTAAATGCACACTGTGCATTCAAGTACATAAATCTGGCAATGTTTGTTTTAAACAAAATTTTATGTATGTTATATTTGTCCAGTTTAAATTACTTATTTGTTATCAAATAAAAATAACAAACCTGATCAGCTTCACTTCTTAAAGCATACAGTCGGAAGGCCTACTCTACCTGAGCAGTACTCTTGTCTCTGTGTTTGTTTTAGGGCCGTTAGTAAGGAAGGGCAGAGGAGTAGGTGAGATGGAGTACCACCCCTCTAGCATGCTGACTGCAGGCCCTTTGTCTGCAGCTGCCCAGAGGGTCATGGCTGCACTGAGAGCTCAGTACACAGGCAGAATAGACAGGACTACACAGAGACCACACAGTGAGTCAGGTGTAGAGAGGAATAATTCTGTGTATAGTTATTCTGTATAATCAGTATTAGAGATGGCACCAATCCGATACCCTGTATCAATAATTGTGGGTTGGATATAAGAGAAAACGTATTGGAACCTGTAACAAATTGCAAAGATCGGAATTGTGTTTGAGAAAAAAATTTATTTTTGGAACTGAAAATGTTTGTATATAAAGAGATAAATAGTGATAATGCAACAGTCAATAAAATATCTAAAATTACCCAGACACCCAACTCAACATAAATTCACCAACACTGCTGTTAATTATGTTGAATTAATTGTCACTAAGGAAATTCAAAGCTGCCTTATACAACAAAAGGTAAAGATATCTAATGGATCATTGGCTTCCAACTAATGAGTTTGGAAATATCCCCAAAGTCTTGAGGGTTGTGTTTTAATGTTCAAATATTGTGAGTTCTTGATGTTCTATGAAATGAATATTGCATTTTATTGTTTGTTCAATAGCAGACTCATTTGGAAGAGCCTTCAGGCTGTCCCAAAATCAGGGCACCATCAACAAAACTCCAGAACCACACACACAGACTCAAATGTAAGATCTTGAACAAGCTAATTAAAAAAAAGTCGCTTGTGATATTTTAAGACTATGTAATGTCATTTTCCAGATACTTTGTAATAAATTTGCTGTTGTGTCCATGACATAGGCCTTATGTGAGCTCCAGCTGTCATAGGGAAAGCATAGTAAATCCTTCTCAGCCTGACCTTGTAGAGAAGCACAGCTATAACACCAAGCCACAGTGAGTGTAGTTTCCCAGTCTTTTTTTCTCAGTTCTGTATGTCATCCTTTTCTCAATTTCTTTCACCCTTTCAAATGTGGCAGTGTCCTTAAAGATTCTTTATGTAGATGCTAAAATGATGATTCATCATCTGTCTTGCTCTCTCCAGACTTCATGAGGAGAGAGAGAGGCAATTATTCAGACACTCCCCAGAGATGAAGCTCCCCAGCCAGCCTGACCTCCGGCAGTTACATGGTAGAGATAACACATTTAATCAATGGGGAGCAGATAAACAAGGTGATTGGAGGCCAAGGGATTATGGAGATGATGGCAGTCTGTCAGGATTTAATTCGGGTAATAATATCCCAGGTCCCAGCAGAACCCCTCCGGAGCCAGATCCACAGGGAGAAGAGCTTTTCCCCAGGAATGGCTTTGTTAATAATGGAAACCCACAGACTGTCATGGGATTACCAGAGACCCGTAGCCAGACCTCCAGTAGGAAGGAAGAAATCCAGCTACTGGCTTCTAGTAAAGAGGATTGTAAAGCAGAGGCAATAACTCACACCCCTCCTGTGAAGAGATGGACGTTTGGTAATCTGCAATTACCCAAAAAACAGTTTGAGGAAGAAGATTCTGGGCAGAAGAGAGAAGTTGGGAAAACAAATGAAAACCCTGATAAGATGCAGTTTTGGAACTTTGAAGAGAAGACAGAAATAACTGAAGAAACAGTATTCAATCAGAAATCAAATGGAGAGAAGTTTGAATTCAATTCACTTTTGTTTGGGGTTGTTGTTGTTAAAGAAAGTAGCTGTCACAAGGTATGTGAAAATGGACAGAATGAAATAGAAGAACCAGCCAAAGTGGAACGTGTCTGTCACGATGCTGGTAAGTGGAATAATACTTACAGTGTCCAGTAGGAGGAGCTCAAAACACTTTGTCTCCATGAGATCCTCAGTCTCAGTGGTAGAGTAATGGCACTACAGTTGAGCACTCCCAGCTCCCAGCAATGTTCCCTCTCAACTAGTACTAAAGATCAGTCCATAATAATAATAATCTTTATTTGTAAAGCACCTTTTGATACATAAAATTCAGCTCAAAGCACTTCATGAGGAAAATAAGTGATCACAAGTAGAGACATGAGTGCAATGCTGAAACTCGCAGCAGTAACAATAAGGCTGAGAGAGGTGTATTGCATTACATGTTCTAAGCTGGCTCTTGCTGGAGTGAACTGAGGCCTTTGTTCCTGGCAGTTTGGTTTTGTTGCTTTTAATCGGTGTGCAGCAGGAGATATAGGCTGTTCCAGCTGTACCACTGACTGTCTCCTGATTACTGCTCAAACAAATGCTTCTAAATTCTTCCTGTACAATTTATACTCACTTGCATAGATTTAAGCCTCTGGCTCTCAGCATTAGGCCAAGGTTAGCGTATTTGATCAGAATGGCAGCTCAGTTGTGCTTCTGGTCTGATCTTGTCTGTATATTGTAAAATGATAAATGCACTGGCAAAAGTATGTGGACACCTGACCATCACACCCATATGTGGTTTTTTGAGCGTCCCATTCCAGATGTAGTCCCCCTTTGCTGTTATAATACACTATTCTGGGAAAGCTTTCCACTATCTCGAGCATTAGCGAGGTCAGGAACTGATCTCGGATGAGGAGGCCTGGAACACAGTCAGTGTTCCAATTTATCTCCAAATTGTTCAGTGTTAAGGGCTGGACTCTGTGCAGGTCTCTTGTTCTTCCACTCCAGCATTGGCAAGCCATGTCTTAATGGACCTCTGACCTTTGTGCACAGGGACATTGTCATGCTGGAACAGATTTAAGCCTCTTAGTTCCAGTGAAGGGAAATGTTAATGCTACAGCATATAAAGACATTCTATACAATTGTGTGCTTTGTGGCAACAGTTTGAGAAAGACCCACATATGGTTGTGATGGTCAGGTGTCCACATACTTTTGACTATTTAGTGTACTTAGTCTGGTTTAATTTCAGACTCTTAAGACTCTGAGCCAGAGCAGAAAGAAAGTCTCAGTTTAGTTAATATGCCTTAGTTAGCAACCCTAAATAAGGTAGTTATATTAAACTCAAATTGTGTTCAATTCAGTGTAATACATTATTAATGATTTTGCAAAATGAGTGAACATGTAACCAGCGCAAGCATGTCCTGAATGACTAAAAAGGTCAAATACTATTAGCTTTCCTCTCCATTAACTAATGTCACATTGAGCCATCTAATTTACAGCAATAGTTACGTTGCTAAACTGAGTGTAGCTAGAATTAACTGTGTAATTATGTTACAATTCATCATTTGTTGGGAAACCATGGGTTCAAAACAGGTGAGATGCTTGGCATTTCATTTTCCTTTTCTTATATTTTTCTTTTTTTTTCTTTTAGATTGTAACATAATTTTACAGTTTTTTTTCCCTGGGCTACTTTTTGCACAGTATCTGTGTTAGGTGTGTATCTGTGCACTGACACACTATCTTCTGCAGACCTGTGCGTGCATCAGTCCGATATGAAAGATGATCAGATGGAAACCCAGGAGCGTAGCATAGAGCCAGAGCACAGTGCAGCTCCTAAAGTCACAGAAATGCATCACAAGCAGCAGACCTTCTCACAGGTATATAGACAGGATGGGAGGCTACATATTAAATCAGTTTAATACTAAACGTTTATGCAGTTGTTTCACTTTGCTTATGTGAAGGTCAGCTGTGTCTTGGATATGTTAATAACTCAGTAGATTTCTCACTTACATTTAGACGTACTAACATCCTTTGAATTGTATTTCTATAAATTTCACCCCTGAGATTTACCTTGAATCTTATTTATACAGTTTGCACCTCTTTGAACAGAAGCAGCTGACACGTTTGATCTTCCTGACCTCTCTGAACTGCTTTGTAAGACCGCTAGAATTTGCTGACAACAACATCAGAGTGTCTGTGTTTGTGTGCCTGCATGCGTACGTGGGGTTTTAATAATATGAGGAGCTTTAGAGTTATTCACACATGCTGCCCAGGGAGTAGTGGCACATTCAGGAGCAGTTAAAGTTATTGACCTTTGCATTGTTTTCATGCAGAGCTGGCCACACTGCAGTCCTCAGCACTGCAGTACATTATGGGCGTGAATATATCATGCTGACTAGAAGAATGCATATTCATAACCAATGTTGCTTCAGTATATACATAAAAAAAAAAAAGAAAATTCTACCATGAGTACAGCATTATAGCATTTCTCTACGTTGGGGAATAAGTGCTAAAATCAAGATTTTTTTCAGCATAAAATATTTAAACTCATCCAGTCTTACTCAGATAGAGATATTAGTTTATTAGACCTCCACATGGAGCCATAAAAAGCACATACGGTGTGCAAGCAAAGACATGCTTGCTATTCATCACCTAGCTGTCTGTAAAGAAAAGCTGAACAGGATCTCTAGTGCTTTGTGTATGTATTTATGGTGCATTCCCTCAAGGTGAAACTGAACCTGAGGAATAATGGCAAAGCGCTTAAATTATGTGAGGAAGCAGAATGCTTCTATAACTGGCGAAAATTGAATCGACTCTTTATGGGTCAGTGACAAAATGGGAAATGTAAAGTGTTTAATGTAATCTCAACCATGTTCATGTTGGCTTCATGTGTTCTTAAATACTGTAATTTACAACAGAATCTTGGAGTCAACACTTCCTGGTCATGTTAAATGGTATAACCATCAGTAAACATTTTTTCAGGCTCTCACAAAAAAAAGAAAAGAATAACAAGAAAAAATAGAAAATTCTGTAAGTTCATTACATTGATAGTTCAGTAATTATTGAAGTTATAGCGGAACTGGTCAGACCAGACACCAATAAAATCCACCTAAGTAAAAGGGCAGTTTAAAATGTAATTATTTATTTGCTTTTCAAAGCTATTACTTTTCACCAAGTTCATCTAGGAGAACCTAACCCCCAAGTTTAAAATAGAAGTGTGAGTCACCTTGTAGGGACAATAAGTTATAACAATAAATTTTTAGAGGGTAAAGAGAAAGTTAGAAGCAGATATGCTTCTAATACACAGTATAGAGTTTAGAGTAAAGTCACGCTGATGACTTTTGATGACTTTTTGAAAAATTTTTGTTGCTATTTTCAAACAAATTTTCAGTGTTTAATTTCTCACTTCTATTTTATTTAATTGTTTTGTTTTGTTTTGTTTATTCACGCACTCATGTCTTGCCATTCATTCATAGGTAGGTCAGAGGAGTTCTGGAGTAGAGTGTGTGCAGAACGTCACCCTTCCAGCCAAGCAGCATGGAAAGTGGGAGCCTCCTCGATTGTCAAAAGAGACTCCTCAAATCACACTGTCGCAGGAGCCATGCGCTAATCAAACCTCAAACATCAGTNATACACTAAAGTGCAACTTATTCACCAATTACAGCAGAGCAAAGGTAGAAGGCAATTCCTATATCCACTGAAAAGTAATCAGGAGGAGATGCCAGTACAGACAACTGTCCCTTTGAGAGAATGTAAGAAACAAGAAAAAGTGGAAATCATCTCTGACATCCCTAAAGCTGCCCAACAGAGGCGCTCTGCTTCAGAGGTGAATGAGCAGATACCCCCGGAGAGAGACAGGGATGGGGACAAGACCTTAGAGACTACCAAACGTACTCTAGCCCTAACCTCTGACCCCCGAGTGTGTGATGCCAGCCGTCTCTCACAGAAAGAGAGGACGTATGTGTTGGAGGAGGCTGCAAGAGCAAGGGCACTGGTGGTTACGATGGTATATCAGGATGGAACCACACAACTGGACCCTGAGCAGGTGGGCTGAGAAACAGACTGACCGTTACACCAGCTTTACTCAGGACAAGGCCTGTCTGATGCTGTTTTACTGCATTCAGCCTTTTAACACCGGCTCTTCAAACCTTTTGTCTTTTCCTCTTTTAAACTGCTATTTGTAGGCATTTTGTCTAATGACTCTCCCAGCTAACTGCTCAGAATGTTCAATGTCATTTTTCATTCTACTGATTTTACATGATTTTAGCGTTTTGTTTAATAGAGTTTGTTGGCTTTCACAACAAACTCTATTAAAAATACATGATCGTAAAAGGCAAAAGAAAGTGTTTCCTATTTTTTTAAACCTTGTATAAAAAGGGTTCTAATTATCATTGGAAGTATGTGTGGCAATTATAGTATACTTTTGTCTCTTTTTTTTTTTCTTTCAAATTAAGTATACATCATTTAATTATAAAAATGAACAGTGTAAGCTGAGTTTCATAAAAGTGACATAGGCACTGACTCTCAAACAGTGCTCCACTGGGCATGTAGTACACTGTGTAGGTTTCCCAGTGGCATTATGGTAAACCCTATGTAGTGAGAATATATCGTGAATAGGAACTGTGTGCTGAAGAAGCCTTCTCATCATTTATTTGCTTTAAAAAGTACAGTTTTCACTTGCATTGGTTTATGTGCTACGAAAGAAATTACAGTATAAAATCACAGGCTCATTAACACACCAATTCAATCATATAATCAAGTAAAAATATTTACAGTAATCCACAGTGGAATTCATTTTTAATAAAATTCCCTGCCTAATCAATTTCACTAAGGTGTGTTTTGATCTTTTATCATGCAGAAATGTCCCCTTGCTGTGTGTGGCGTTTTGGTACTGCTGAAGAAGAGTCTAGATTCAGTTGTTGTGGAAGAGACTGGAGATGCTGAGGAGAAGTTGCTGTTTCTGAGACTGGAACAGAGACCTGTCTGGGCTCAACAAGATCCACACAACCAGGATCTATTCACCAGGTGTGTGTGTTTGTCAGTGTGTTTGTCAGTGTGTGAGATAGGACTCACCCAGCATTATTAGAGGGGAGTCCATGGAACTTGTTAATGCTTTTTCTAGCATTTCATTCACAGATGGTTGTTGTTTGTGTTTGTTATAGAGAGATACTGTTGAAGATGGTGTGTGGAACTCAAACTTTAGTGTGTTATAAATCTAAAGATTTCCTCCGAACAGCACTCAGGCATTTCAACAAGGATCTGAGCTGGAAACAAGGCAAGACACCAACATATGTTACACACACCATAGCTGTTGTACAGATGGAGCTCCCTAGCCCCGGTGTAGACTATAGATGGTACAAATATCATTCTGCTTCATTTATTTTCAGCCTTTGATCTGTAATTGTATGTTACTATTTGCAAGTAATTTTTTAAACTGTAAATATGATTGATAGCTGTGAATATCTATTTGCAAATATGTAGAGTACTTGCAAATAAAAAAATTAAATGTTCACCAGAGAGCATCCTTTTGTGTTCCCTTAGAAAAAAATTGCAAACTTTTAAGCAAGGATCTGTACAAGAAAAAAAAACCAAAAACTACTATTAAAAAATCACATGAAAGTTTTCCTCCTTTTATTGATATTACTTAACTGTTCATTCCTGTCAATATGCTCTTCTTCTTTAATCATCTAATTTTTAATCTCCTTATTGAACTCATCAATTCTTAAAACTCAGGTAGCTCCTTTTCCTGTTCCTGTCACGAAAGGTGTGCCTCAAGGATCCGTTCTTCGTCCTCTCTTGCACCGCCCCCCTCCCCCCTTCTCCACCTCTGTCAGATAATTTGGCAGCACAGTCTTGGCTTACACTGTTATGCAGATGACACTGAGATCTGTTGTGTGTCTGAGATCCATCATACCTCTACCACCCACATCTTTAACAGCATGTGTTCAAGATTTATGAAAAATTATGAATGAACTGTTAAATTGAAAGTGAAAGCTTTTCTGTAGCATCATAACATTTCTTTACTTCGAAGATAACTTAATTTGAAAGAGTCAGAAACCCTGGTTTATGCTTTTATAAACTCATGCCTAGGCAAATGCAATTCTTTCTTCATTTACATATCCAGTAAATATCTAAATAGGCTGTAGTGTGTTTACGGTTTAGTTGCCAGGATCCTCACACATGTAGAAGTTACCTCTCTACATGAGCACTTACCGTACACTGGCTGTCTGTCTCTTCCTGAATGAAGCACTACTTCTTACATATAAAGCACTTTGTATCCACTCCATATCTCACAGAGATTCCCCATAATCACCCTTCAGCTAACAAGCTCAGTTTCTCTGGTAATGCACTACTCATGGTTTATAAAATCCGAACGTTGTCACCTCCATTCCACAATATGTGTCATTGTTGTTGTTCATTTTCTTTCAGTATTGTACCTTTATTCCATGTTTTTTTTTGTAGTGACTTTGAGCATTAGGAAGGTGCTATATAAATAAAAAGAAGTATCAGTATCTGCACATTATTCACCTGCTAAATGTATAATAGAGTTTAATAAACCTACATCACATAAAATTACTTCAGTTTTTTTTGCTAATGGCTAGAGGGTAGAATACACTGACTGAAGCAGCATAACTGAATTTTCCTTGGATTATTAATATTTATAGAATGTCAAAGATACTATTGTATGTACAGTATGAACAGTCTTTACTGCAGCTAGATACTGCGACTGGTTATTGAATACATGTTGGTCTGTGTACATTTTTTTTGTCAGTGGCAGGTTGTCAGGTGTTGGATCCTCAGATTGCTGCCTGGTTACTAGATCCTGCTGATTCTGCTTCCTGCTTTCAGGACCTTTTCAACAAGTACTGTACTCAGACCACCACACACACCCCTGCACAGGCTGAGCTCAGACACAGGAAGGTCAGAACACACAAATGACATTCTCCCACAACGTACACCTCGACCCATACAGCCAGAACACACACACATACACACATACATAGAGGCACGTTTCCATATTGTGCACTGACAGTTTGGACGAGTAAGGCCTTCTCAGTTATTTGTCAGTCTGAAAGTGATACTTTCACCTTCACATGGTGCATAAATAAATCTTAGTTTTCATTTTTTTTTATATTCCATTCCCCGACTTCTGTATGAGTTTTGAGAAAGAGTCATTATGTCTCTACTATAGGGGTAAAACTTTGGCAAGTGCATCAACTGAGCACAAAGCCAGCACCAAATAACTCAGGGCTCCAGACTACTCTTTGTAAGAATCGCTCAAAAATCATCAACTGTCCCAAACTGAAAATTGACCTTCCCTAATATTTATTTATTTATTATTATTTTTATTTTTTATTTCTTGGTTTAATCTTGTCTACTTCTATAATAACATAAGCTGTCAGGTGCTTTTGGATTCTCTTGAATATATATTTCACATAATTATGACTAAATAAGCATGAGCATTGGTAAGAACTTCACAGTTACACGGACAATAAGTACAACGTATTATATAACATTTATTTTCTGAGTAAACAATGCAATTATACACAAGGGAGTAGACAGATGAATAAAAAACAAACTATGCTGCAGATTACTTTCAGTAAAAGCACTCCCCTTTAGCTTGTGTATGGTTTGCCACACACACTCTCAACTGATTTATTTTTTTTTCAAATGACAGTTTTTTGGAGTATTGAATACATTACTTTCTGTTTTAGCTTGCTCTAAAGTACACAATAGTCTGCTCCTTTCTCTTTGCTTGGAACACTCTGATACTGCTGTGTAAAAGCCACACCACTGTTGCCAACTCTTTTCAGAAGAAAAATAGCTAAAGCACGCTCAAAAAAAGTCACTAGGTGACATTATGGACTGATTTGCATATTCATCATGATCATTGACATATCAAATTACAAAAAAAATGAAGAAAATGGATTTTTCACTAGGAATATAAATATAATAAAATTGAATAGAAGAGTTTTATCATAATAGGAAATAATCGATTATAGTGTATTTCTTTTTTTTTTTCCTCTCTTAGAAAGAAGTCATCTTTGGTCATGGCACTACAAACTAAACTTTTATTCATTTACAAAATATTATACTTTCTATCAAGAATGTAAACAGAAAGAATCAGTGAGAATGAGAAGTTGTGAAAGTGAGTAGTCAGGAAATGGTTACTCACTTTTATTTCTTGTAAATTTCTCAGAGGAGAGAGTTGAAAATGTAGAACTAATAAGTGCAAGGGTGGGGCAGTGTTGATCAGTGATTGGTCGTTAGAATATAGTGGTAATCAGTGATGGGAAAAACTGATCAGTGATTGGTTGCAAGCACAACACTGTCAGGCATTTACATACTGATGGCGAGTTGAGGGAACCTTCTCTCTCTCAACTCGTATATCATTAGCAGTTGTGATGTAAGCTGGAGCACTCAAGCCTAGATTTCTGTCCTTGTTTAACTGCATCGGGATTTGATCAGGCAATAGTCGATACTAATTCATTAATATAACCGTTATGCCTTCAATGTCTGTCATACAGATTAATAAGCAAATAATGATATGAATAAGTGTTACTAGCCTACTCATGGAAGACATACCTGGCAGAAAACTTGAAAGAGCACTTTCCATCACCAGATAAGCTAACTGACAGTTAACTAGTTAGCTATGTAATCTATCCACTTTGCGACGAGCTAAAAAAAAAATCCCACCTTCTTTACCGCAATATAACACCTATTCAACTATTACTTTATATATTTTACAGGCTTAAGTGCAAACACACGCAATGCTATCATCTCAAAACACCCAAAACAGGTTTTTCATCTCCCCGTACCCTTTTTTTTTTTTTTTTTAAATAACCTTCCCCAGGATGAGGGGATGATTTTAGTCTGGAGCCTCGTAAAGGATCAAATACTTATATAAATATCTAGTATTAAGCATTCACTAACAGCATAAACTGTTTCTAGTGTGTTTTTCCGGGTGTCAGACATCCAGAACAGTGCCCCCTACAACCCATAATACAGAGCATGTTTTGTTCAATATGTGCAGTTGAGCTGAATCAGGGTTTAAATAATGTTTTCAATGCAGTCAAACCGCTGTAGGGCTTGGTTAAATTTGTGCCAGGACCTCTTCACACAGGCTGTGTTCTCACATGCTTAAATGAACCAGGAAGGTACGTGCCCCAGGCTTTGAGTCAAACGGACTAAACACTGCACGTGAAAGCACTCTGAGCCTCACACACCCTCACCTTCACAGAACGAACTCAAAGTTAGGAAGATCAGAATTTAAACGCACTTTTATATAGAGCTGGAAAAATAGAATACGTTTGTGTAATTCACTTAACCCTAATTCACTTAACCCTATTCCCTCTATTCCAAATTTAATTCAGGTAACCCATGTGATTTCCAGTCTGTCTCACCTGCACAGGATGATGGTGGAG
Source organism: Pangasius macronema (assembly GCA_037577455.1). Lineage (NCBI taxonomy): Eukaryota > Metazoa > Chordata > Actinopteri > Siluriformes > Pangasiidae > Pangasius > Pangasius macronema. The sequence goes on along the minus strand of CM074948.1, from coordinate 7,279,053 downwards.
CTTCGGAATAAGCTGGAGGTACATTCCTTTGACCCAAAATATAACTTTTATTTAAAAAACAAAACAAAACAAAAAAACACTCTGCACTGATAAAGTGGTAACGGGGACAGGGAGCCATCTGTGTCCCGGATACCCTCGAGATGAAGACGTACCTTGTCTTCTACTAAGGAGTTTTAGCAGGTACACTGTTAAAGGACAGGAAACTTAAAATATATATTTTTAAATGTGCTTAAAGATACACTCTATATGCACTCAATGAGATGTCTGCTACTTCAGTTCAGTTCTACTTTTAGATCTGGGCAAAGGGAATATTAGAGTGCATATGAGTAGTCATGAGTACGGTCTGATGCATTTATCTTCATTAATACAGTATCATGTAAGGAAGCCATTTATAATAGGAGATATACTGCACATTTAATTACTCGGAGTAGATGGAAACTCCAGTCTAGTTTACCTAAGTGCTCTCTATGTATCTATTTCTCTCAGCTATGGAGAGCCACAGGATCCATGTGGACAGAGATGACTTAAAGAAGACATCGGAGATGCTGGGGGTAATAAAGTCTGTGCGTGTGTTTATGTACGAAAGAGAGAGTGTCTGTCAGTGCCTATTCACACTATAATGTCTGTGATTAAATGAAAGCAATGCCAGCCAAGTGCTAATATCTAGCACTTAGTGCACACATGTACACTGGAGACGGAGAGAGGGCAATTGTGATGAAGAAAGCTCTCAGAGGAACACTCTGCCCCAGGGAGTTATGCTGTAGATTTAATATTGATGCCAGGACCTGCTACTTCTGGCACTTACCTGTTCACAGAGTACAGTGTGACCTGCCTCCCTCTTTCTGCCTCTAAAATTATCCACCTCCTTTTAAACTCTATCAGACTTTCTCTCTCTCTCTCNTCTCAGATTAAGCTGAAGCAGTTGGAGCAGAAGGCTCACCAGACTGCTGGTCAGAAGTTCCTGTTGTCCAGCAGTTCTCAGCTTCGACTGGTCAGGGTTCGCATTTGTATGAGAACGAGATAAGCAGTAGTCTAATGTTCATCGTATCTATAGAGAATGCTAGCTATGCAGAATGATGTCTGTGTGTACACACAGTAATACTAGCTCTTGTTGTCAGATTCTGTTCGAGAAGCTCCGCCTGCATGAACGCTGTGAGAATAAGAAGCTACCCAAAACCATGCTCAAACAGCAGCAGTCCACCTCAGAGGCTGTGGTACACACACATCCACACAAATGCAGTCTCCAACCTGCAGTCTACTTTAACACCCCTGAAACACACACACACACACACACACACACACACACACCTTATTACGATTGGGTTTGTTTCTTTGGGTGATGTCTCCAATAAAATATTTGCATGTCTCCTATATCATAACTGTTTGTGAGAGAGTTTTTAGCTACAAACCTGGATGGTCGCACTACGCAAAATTGGCTGCGTTTTTTGAGCATTTTACCTACATCATTTTTGATGGTGAATTTATTTATAAAACAGCACACTCATGATATTCTCAAGCAAATATAAAGGGAGACTTTGCACAGGTTATATGTCATTCTAAGGACCCATTTAATCAGCCTGTGAAATTGTACACAATTTTTTGTGCTCCCAGTGAAGACTGGGAGATAACGTGATGCAACACATAGCAACTAAATGTTTGAGAGGCTCTTCCAATACGCTATTTTGTGATTGCTGGAATTATTTGAAAAATTCTGGGGATGTTCTGTATTTCGATTTATAACGTCACCCGGTTTTTCATAAAAGGTTACGTTTTCCGTTATAGACGAACTTTTTAGTGTCTCATGTCTAAAATAAAAAGGTTTGATTATCCTGTCCATGCCCATGTTCTGCTCTCAGAGGTATTTGGACTATAGCAGTTTTTGTGGTTATGGCTTTTGTGCTTTGGTATGTTTAATTTGAAAGGCTCACCTCAAATGAACATGTTGGGAGTTGTACCATGTTTTATGCTCACAATTTTTTTTAAGTGCCTTCAATACAGTCCGATCCTAATCCTGTAATCTCAAAATATCCTGTGTGTCTTCCCATAGGCTAAACTGCACGTGTAGTTGCTGCTTGTTAAGGGCTTTAAGTTTCAGCTTCATGTTCAGGATGTGGTCGAGGAGGATATTCAGTTGTCATGTCAAACTTTCCACTCACCCCTGAAAGCCTGCTTTGTTTTTGTGACTTAAGTTCTTTAAGTACACACATCGATACTAGACAAACAAAAGCTATATTTTGCTGCATTTCTTTACTTTTTTCCTTTTTATCTCTTTCTTTGCCTCCTACAGCTCTTACAGCTCCAGGACCTGCACCCCCTTCCCAAAATCGTTCTGGAGTACAGGCAGGTGTGTGTAACATTGTGTGTGTTTGTATTGGCCTGCAGCTCTGTTTGAGTGCTTTTGTTCTCTGTGTGTCCCTTACTCACCTCCAGTCTGTATGTGTGTAACCTTTTTTTGCGTTCCTCCATAGGTTCACAAGATCAAGTCTACATTTCTGGATGGAATTCTGTCTTGTATGACAAAGGTAGTCCAACTGATCATGTGTAATGTCTTTCCAGTTGCATACTGATGGAATCGGTAGCCTTCAGAGAAAAACCCCTCTCATGCTGTCTAAGAGCTAACACATCTTCACTAAAGAACAGACATAACTCGTTAGTAACGCTGTACCAACTGCACCCAAAGAAAACTGTTTTCTTCTAGCTTTAACAAGCCAATTTCACGTGTGTGTGTGCTATAAATATACAATAATGTACCTATTAAGTTTAATATCCCATTTTGAGGTAATTGACTCATTTGCCTTTTAGCACAGTGTTTATTTATTACATCTTAAGGGTGCTGTTGAGACACAGATATTGCATATTGTAGTGTATTATCAACACATTTAAATAGATTTTGTGACTTTTTTGAGCATTATGCATTAAAATAGCACTTGAAGTTGGAATCGATTACTAATATAGACGGTTCTATACAGTTCGGACAGGGAAAGGGGAAGTGTGAATGTTAATATAATAGTTATTTAGCAGATGCTCTTATCCAGAGCGATTAGATTAGAGCGCATTAACAACACATAAGGCACTAAAGAAAAAGATGATTTCAGATCTAAGTGTATAAATTGTAATACAAAAAAAAATTATAAAGCCAAAACATACTACAAATGGCAATCAGTGCCAGGAAAGTGTAATGAAAATAAGGTGTGAAGTTCTTTAGACCTTTGTTGAAAGAGTAAAGGCGTAATGCTGTTTGAAGTGTTGAGTGCTGCATTAATCAACACACACACATTCACACTTTCATGTATGTCTAATATCTTGTATTCAGGTCACGCCTTCTGATGTGCTTGAGAGAAAATAAAACTATCACATTATTCTTTATTAATGGAATCAGATTGGTAATATAAATTTTTAAATCTCAGTATCAGTGTTGATGGATACTGATTGTTTTCCTTTTGGTACACACACACGAGCAACACCAGATGGCGCTGCGCAGCAACGGTCAGATTATTAAAAATATCAAACTCAGGGTGCCCTATTGATCAAAAGAGTCCTAACTGATGCTAATATTTTCACTCTACTTTTAAAATTTATACTATTTAATTTGCTCTCTCTTCTTCTCTGTCCGCCTTTCTCTCTTTTTGTTGCTCAGACGTTCATCTCCTCCACATGGAATCAGACGAGTACTGTGAGTGGGAGACTGTCTGCCAAACATCCAGTGAGTGTCCTCCATTCCTCTTTCAGATCACTTCTCTTTCCTCATCCCTCATTCTCAATACCCTTTCCTGCTTACCCTCTCTTTCTTTTCCATGGCCATTTCATTTCCTTTGGGTTTTTTTTTTTTAGCTTTGTGGGGAACAAATGTCCCAATAATGACATGAAACAGTATTTAACCTGTGTTGTCACATACCCTTGGACTGTCTTGCATTGTCCTGTAATGAGAAAAAAAAGCCTGTTAACTAAAAACCTGTAAATAAATAACATGAGTAGTAATAAATAAATAATAGATGCAACTTAATAATACAAGTTTAATATTTGAAAGTTACTTTTTTGGGGGTTTTTTCTTCAGTTTTCCAGCACTGGAGAACACTTTCCCTAACATTTTGTGGTTTCCATGAACAATAAGACCCACACAGCTACGCTGGTAACTTTTTCTCTGTAAATTTTTAATCTCAGAACGGACAAATTATACAGGTTTAGATTGACTTGTTAATGCTCTACAGAAGAACATACACTGTATGGCCTATATAGACACTATATGGTTTGTGGACACCTGACCATCACACCTGTATGTGGTTCTTCTTGTCACAAACCTGTTCCAGCATGACAATTTGTCAAGGTTGGTGAGAAAGAACTTGAGTAGACTGCACAGAACCCAATCACACCCCCAGTGAACATCTTCAGGATGAACTGGAACACAGACTGCACCCCAGGCCTCCTCACCCAACATCAGTGCCTGATCTCTCTAATGTTCATGTGGCTGAATGATCACAAATCCCCACAGCCACGCTCCACAATCTAATGTAAAACCTCCCCAGAACAGTGGGGGTTATTATAGCAGTAAAGGGGGGCTAAGTCTGGAAGGGGATTTTCAAAAAGCACATATAGGTGTGATGGTCTGATGTCCACATACTTTTGGCCATATACTGTAGATAAATAGAGCTGAGGTTGGAGAAAAAATATTGCTGTAAGGTAAAGATTAGGTTACAGTGTAGGCATAACATTACAGAACTACACAAGTCTATGGACACAACCCACAAATATAGTAACTGTGTGTTGTTAGGGCTTTAGTGCTTTAGTCATGGTGTGGAAACAGAGAGATAGCACTACTGAAATATTCATCAACCAGCACACACTTTGTGCAGAGGAGACAAAAGCGAGACAAGATTCAATCAGAGATTGGTGTGTGTGTGTGTGTGTGTGTGTGTGTGTGTGTGTGTGTGTGTGAGAGAGAGAGAGAGAGAGGGGTAGTTTAGCCAGCACAGCCTTTTCTTTAAAACACAGTCATTTTCACAGAACAGCAGCTAAGCACTAGACAGGGGAACTCATTCTTTGACTCTCTGGGTTACACACACACTCTCTCTCTCTCTCTCTCTCTCTCACACACACTCACACACACACACACACACACTTTGACATTGAGTAGCATTTATGTGGTGCGTATTAGTCGGTCTGAAGCCTGTACTATATTGCTCACTGTTTTTTCTGCCTCTCATGTCTGCACTTTTATAACCTCTCCGATCACTCAGCTTTTATGAACTCTCTCACTCTTTCAATGTACGCATAACTTCAGAGCTTGATTTATGGCCTCAATTTGTGCTCCAAAGCCTCTTGTGATTGTGATCTACAGTAGTTTTGTCATTCTTTCCTTTTCCCACTCCTGAACAACAGTGATGAAAATGTGATTAAAAACCAGCATTTTCTATCCTACTTCCTATGCACCACTCTAAAGTATACTGCATCAGACCTGCCAACATGTACGGATTCTGCGTAGCGGATACGCATTTTGACTTCCTTGTACGCTTGTACGATTTCATGCTCTGAAGTACGCATATCGTTTGATCTAGCATTTCGCCAGTTTCAGTCAAGTTATCACTGCAGTCGCCTACAAGAAGAATGCAGAGTTTAGTCAGTGCTGCAAACCAATCCGAAAGCCTGTAATTTTCGCTCGTTCAACAAAGAACACTGCAAAGGTAAAATTAAGAAATTCAGCTAGCCCAATGTTACGGGTTGTACGCGTATAAATCTTTTAAGGTTGGCAGGTCTGCTGTATGTGTGACAACAATTTAGATGTTTCCCTGTATCAAGAAAAGAACAGATAAACTCTTCACTTGTATTCATCAATAAATGTGATAAAATATGTTATATATCTAAGTAACCCAAATTCAGGACTCTCAAACAATGAAGGTATGAAAATGAAGACAGACTTTAGAAAAAGTCTTTAAAAAACTGTTCATATGGCGTTTTGACCAGCTTCCATTTACTACAAATTCTTTCCTCTGACGAGGGAGTCAGGAAATCCTCCTGCAAAAATGTATGCAGGGTTTGCAGAGTGCACTGTGCTTCTGCTCTGATGTGGGAGAGATTGTCAGAGTATAATATGTGTCTTGTGCAATATTCTCCTCTCCTGTGTGTGTGTGTGTGTGTGTGTGTGTGTGTGTGTGTGTGTGTTTGAAATGAGTGGATCGATAGCTCATTTCTCAGTCGTTGTACAATCAGGATTCAGCAGGCTGAGACTGCCCAATCCCAACCCCCCACCCCCCCACCCCACCCACCTACACACACACACACACACACTCTCTCACTCACTCACACACAGAGCAGGAGAGTCAGATATCCTCAAAAAGCACTGCTTTTTTAATCAGACAAATGAATCCATTATTTGCGTTGCACTCTGCAGTGTGGTTTTGATGTCTCTACAGTGCATTTATCTTCATATTCATGCTGGAGTTTAATCAATGCTACTAGAGAGTTTTTCTACTGAATTACAAACTATCCAATAAGACCTGGTTTTGTCGTAATTGGGGAAAAAACGATCAGTAAAATCACTAATCGACACAGCAAGGTGTGACCAAAGCCAAAACTTATGAAGTAATAACCTAATTACCAGTTAGAAGATAATTACTAAGAAAAATAAAAAGCCTGGGAAGATCCATCCATACATACTGCTGTAGTCTCTCTAGCCATTCACGTCAAGAGTTTTTACTTACACCATAGTGTAATGTCTTTTGTTTGATGGAAATTGTAAACTGTACACACTGGATTCTAAAATCCTTATGTAGTTATACCAAAAAGCTTGTCAGTCTTTCTGTCTTTGTGGGGAAAAATGTCTCCATTATGATGGGACAGTGTGGACATTAGGGGACATTTTGCTTCATCTCCATCTGCTTGTCTCCAGCAAAAAACACAAACAGGAAAATACAGCTTGTAATGTAATAGTATAGCATAGGTTAGGATTTCTTCCCCACCTCCTGATGAGCAGCACCCTTACACTGTTTCTCCCTTTTGTTATTTAGGCTGACTTTATAATCACTGCTTCTGCCCCCACACACAACACACACACAGGAAACCTGCATACACACAAATGAGGTGAAAGTGGGGCTCATTGTAGTTCAGATTGCTTTCATGTAGGTTTATTTATAGCAACATTTGTGCAAAATGCAGCAACACCGCCTTCAGACATGGCACAAAAACTCTTCTGTCACCTGCCGTACCAGCCGTTTGTCAGTTAAACTTTCCCAACGTCATAATGAGCATGTCACTTACATACACAGATGAAAACACAGCTATAAATCATGTTTCGATTTCTGTGACCACAAAGCAACTTCACACCCAAACCAAATGAGTTCTTTCTAGCTGCGTTTAGACCAAAAGTACCAGACTGCAATTTAATTATTTTAGTGTGTACAAGTTTTAAAGTCATGTAACAAGTTGTGCAGCTCGGCCTAGTGATAACCAACTCAATGAACAATGCAGAAATAATGACAACTACAGTACAAATTAGGGATATATTTCAAATAATTGTAGGTTTCTTAAATAGTTTTAATTAAAATATACGGGACTGAAAAAGAAGGCCACATACACTGTTAGAAAGAAAAGTATATATTTCTTATGGAGATTTAAACTTATGGATCGAACTTTAACTATGTGAGCGTGGGAACTGTTTTGAAAAATGGCTCTTGCCCATTTGTAGATAATACGAAGTAAAGTAATAGTTTAAAAGAATGAATCATCTGTCTGAACAAAAGCAGCCAAGAATGAGTAAACTAGGTTTTGTCAGTCACCTGTTATAGGAAAATAATCAATAATGGGGTGGTGTGTGCACCACAGCGTGGTTGAATGCTCAAATCTGATTGGTCAGAATGTGTGGGTTATTTTCCTATAACAGCACAGCTGGTTCTGGCTGTAACATGAACAACAGGTTAATACTAATGTGTTTGTTCTACTATGTTATTTCTACAGTAACAGCTCATACACAGGAACTTGTATGGTGGAGGTGCCACATAATCTAAGAATAATAATAAATGAAGTAAAAAAAATATGTTGTTTAACAAAGTAATACTTATAAATGTTGATGATGTGAAGCTTATATTAGGAGACATTATTTAACATTTATGGAAGGGGTCTTGGTTGTAAGCTCCCTCAGTCTCGGGTATGCTTTTCAATTTCTCTGTAAAATGATAGTCTGTGCTGTGTGTGTTTCTGTGTGTGTGTGTGTGTGTGTGTGAGTGAGAGAGAGAGAGAGAGAGAGAGAGAGAGAGAGAGAGAGAGGGATTAGATCAAGCAAGTGAGGCTTTAACATAAGTGAGAACAGGAACTAACTTTCCTCTCAGACATTCCACAACATTAAATCTAACTGTAAACCATTAAAATACATGGTGTGTCTTACATTAATAAATTAATCATTGTAATCATTGGCAAATCATGGTGGTATAAGGGGAATGACACATTCCAGACCATGGTGTTATACGAAAATAATGCAAATATGAAAATATAAAATGTCATCAGGAATTCAGAAATGGGGTGTAAAAATGATAATAATTAGGTTTAAGTTGAGCTGGGGGTTGGCTTTGTCATTCTAATTTAATTATGTGGCTTGAAGCAAAGCTCTATGTAGTGTTTATCTGTGCTAATTATTCTGTAGTGTGAGTCATTCCCAAGACTTCCTAAGAGCTACACACTCAGAATTAAGCTGCATTGTCTATGGTCATATCTTTACGCTTCTCCTCTTAAAGCCTGAATTATAGCTTTTAAAATTCCCTGTGTCTTTATTATTATTATTATTATGCAATAGGAAATTCTCACACTTAATTTTACATAATGATTTGGCCCTCAAATTTTTAGATACTGTTTGTAAGAAGGTTTCTTGGTTCCCTGAACCATCACCAACAGTTTGTCTTTGGAAAAATGGTGTTTTATTTCTTTCTTATAAAATGTTATCTGTAGAATTATGCAGTCACGTAATGCATACCTATGTCAGTTTATTCCAGAAAAATCATGATTTAAAAAAAAAAAAGTCCTTATTCATAAGTTGTGAGTTTCTTTAGATGTGTTTTTGCGCTCTAGTGACGCGTCATTGACTCTGTTCAGTTTAATGAACATGCGCCTGTAAGCTTTCCCTCAGGATTATACACTCCCGCTCTCATCTCATTACATCCTCACACACTCATTTACTCACAGTTACAAAAATCTTTTCTCTTACACACACATGCAGACCCCAGAATTCTTGTGAAAGCCCTTTACTCTGTTGTTCTGTAGCTGTAAAGTCAGCAGTCATTTGCCGCTGTCAGCTCCTGACTGGTTGTATAATGCATTAGGTAGACGTCTCTGAAACGCTGTCTATATCATCAGCACTCACCTTGATAGTGAAGTCGCTGCAGTCAGCTACACACAGCCTGACTGTGTGAGTCTGTCTGTCTGTTATCTGAATAGCAGGGGGGAATCTACATAGTAAGAATATGTGAGTGTATAAGACATTCCACAACCTTTGTAACATTTCTGGTAAATGTTTGTACTTTTGCTCTTGATTCATTTTGTTAAGAGTTGTTTCTCTAACAGTACTAGAATTTCCCAAAACAAATCTTCAGCTTCTTGAAGAAAATTTGGCTCACAGTCATAAAGCAATTTCTTAATTATATCTACAAAATAAATCTTTTTTTTTAACTGTAAGTGGTGGTGATCCTAATCAGTGCCTTATATCCTGTCATTCTTCTAGCAGGTTTAAGTGTGATGTCAAATAAATACTTGGACTGTTTATAATCCGAGCTCAAATAAATGCCTACTGATGTCTTTTTCCCCCTCTCATATTGGCATTCTTCTTCTTCTTCATCTCCTTTTGGCTTTTCCTTTCAGGGGTTGCCACAGCGAATCATCACTCTCCACCTATCCCTATCTTCTGCATCCTCACCACTTGCACCCACTAGCTTCATCTCCT
>CM074948.1:7246674-7269034 GCA_037577455.1 Pangasius macronema | reverse complement strand
ATTAAAATTATGGTTATATTTACAATTATGTCACTTTGTCCAAATACCTTTGAGCCCCTGAAAATTGAGGTACTTTGTTTAAAATGGCTGTAATTCCTAAATGGTAAATGCATATTTTTGTGGAACCTCTTAATCTTGATTTTTTTTTTCAAGTCCATTGTGGTGGAGTATAAAAGCAAAATCACAAAAACACTGTCATTGTCCCAATACTTCCGGACCTAATTGTGTATATTGCAGACCAACATTTATGCATTTTGCATATAGATGCTCGACCATTTAACATCAGAGAACACTGTTACGAGTTGTCACTCAAAAAAGTACATAATAGTCTTTATTAAAATAAAAATGGCACAAGAGCCAGTCAACATATGAATGAATGTAGAATGATTCACAATTACCAGTAATATCAGACAGTTTTGAACTCTCCGATTAACTGACACCACTGGAAGCCCCACCCCTTCTGCCAATTTCACATTAGTAATGCTACAGTCACTGAAACTGCTAGTGCTCAGTATTCAATAAGTTTAGTTTGTTGTTACAGGGCAGAGAGGTTTTCGACCAGCTCAGACTTGGTGACTGGCAGAGCAAAGCTGTTAGAGTATTAATAAACCACAGAACCAGGTTTGCTGCCATAGAGCCTTTAGAGCATAAGACAATAGAGAGAAAGCAGGAGAGCACACTCTATATCAGGCTTCTATTCAAAGTCAATGAAGTGCCTTAGTGCTTGTAACTGCATGTCTTTTACTGTGTGTGTGTGTGTGTGTGTGTGTGTGTGTGTGTGTGTGTGTGTGTGTGTGTGTGTGTGTGTGTGTGTGTGTGTCAGTCAGTCAGTCAGTCAGTGAGTCATGTTTTATTCCCTGTGCTGAATTTGATTAGTTATAAAACAACAGTCACCAGTGTTTAATTGGGTTTTCTGGTGTGGTGCTGTGCTTTGTGTTTTGTTAAGCAGTGCAAACAACAGCAGATGAGCAATAATTGCAGGAGGAGACAGAAATGGCAACAGCATGCTAATGAGTGAGTGAGTAAATTAAATAGACTGGGAAAGGTAAGTATGCCAAGAGACAAACATGCTAAGCCACCATGCAACCCCCCACCAATTTTTGTTCAGAGTAGCCAAACTGTAAACACTGTTTAAATTAAACTCATGACCATTGGTTTAAGGTGAATTGTTTGATTGTGTGTGTGTGTGTGTGTGTGTGTGTGTGTGTGTGTATGTGTGTGTGTGTGTGTGTGTGTGTGTTGAATTCTCCCGTCTCTAATTCACCCACATAAACAGCACATGCAGCATGTTTCACTGTTGTCATGCCAACTGGGTATCATTATGGGATGGCAGTGGAGCTCGCCCATCGCCAGAACGATTGAGGGGTGCTGTTGCCATAGCGACAGCTTAGATGGCGAGAGAGTGCAGCGAGTGCGTAATTAGGTTTGAAATGTGTCGGGAAAAGGAAGGTGTTATTTTGATCAAAGATAGCAGCAGGGATGGAAATACACTCTTTTGTCTCTGAGACAGAGACAGGTCTGTGGCATGGCACCACTTTGTTTTCACTGTCTTTTTATGCGCTTAAGGCTGGATTGAGGCTCTGCAGGGCTTAGAAGTACTGAGAGAGATGACTTCTGTAGATCATATTTGACTATCTAATTAGATCACACCTTCTCTTCTAATGCTTTCTGTGTCTGTGTCTTGAAGTTTGCAAGTAACATTGGTCCAGATTTCTTTGCTGCGATGATGGAGTGACTCAGTTTATTAAAGCCGGTTGTCACACTGTATGAGATGGTCCCAATAATCTTGGCAGAATTCTGTGACTGACTGTGCAATAACATGTTCTCAATGTCAGATTATACAATAAACATCCTCTAATGTTGGACCTGTGATGAAAGAAAATTACTATATACTGCTTAGGTCATTATTCAGTGTGATCCAGGCTTATGCAAAAAAATGGGCTCATATAAACAGAAACATTCAAAGTGGGCTTGACAGTAAGGATTTTTTTTTCTGTTTTATGGTTTGGCATTGCCAATACAGTATTTATAGCTGTCCTGTTAGTTCTCTGTCATACTACACATGTCCTAACAGCACTCATACACTATGATTTTTAAATAAAAAATTTCTGACTTTGATTGCTTTTGATTGCAGTGGCACTAAATCCAGCAAATGGATTTAGTAATGGCCAAAGGTGAGCACATTATGTGTTCTACGACTGCCAATGTCAACTCATGACCAGAGAATTATTTTACCCATAATAAACCCAGTGTTAGTGCATGTGAACTGCTGTCTGCTCCAGTCGACCATCTAAAATCTGTCAGCTCTGAGTTTGCTTTGGAATACTTATCCCCTAAGTCTCCAAAAGCTTGTTAGGATGAGTCAGGATGCTTTGCTGTGTGCCTATAATACTCCACTTCCATGGGAACCTCTTTAATCATTCAAGGAGTAACCCAGAATTTTTCAGCCTAATCTTCAAGTGCATTTATAGTACGTGTGATTAACATGGGTGAGAATTTCAACACCATTCCCTGTACAGAGCAAAGAACAGGAAACCTGTTTACTCACTTCTAATGGAAGCTGAAGGGCAGTTGTTGAAGCCTGTCAATAAATGTTTATACAAAACATTTTGTAGAATTTTACATTAATGATTTATGTGGTATTTGTGATTTAATTGCTAAATGTGTATAACTTGTGTTTTGAGAGATGGGATTATTTTTCTCAGGGTAGTCTTTGTAGTTATGAGTGTAGGCAGTGTAGCTCAAAGTAAACACATAAGTGCCTCAGGTTCTCCCTGACAGAAACGAAAACAAAGAATCAATAGTTGGAGTTACTTTTTACTGTATCGCACTAGTGGTGGCAAGATGGGAATTCTTCTCATGTTGAAATTCTTGTTTGGTAATCACACATACATGGACATCCAGGAGTATTTCCTTTAAATCCAATTACCTCTTATGTCTCAACTTCCATTTCAGTGCACATATAAACCCACACAGGCACTCACTCGTTCATATGCACAGACAGCTCCCTCATCAGCTCTATTACCAAGGCCTGTGTGTGTCTGGGAGAGAGAGATAATGATCTGGACCCAGTCCAGGAAGCTGAGTGGGCGAATGAGAGTCTACCTTTTGTATCTTGCAGTGACCAAACATATCCAGCAGGTGGCAGAATGAGCAGTGATTGGCATAAACGGTGCATAGTTTCCTGCACATAAAGGACTGCCTGTGTGGACAGCCACATACTCTCACTGATAGCGTGGTGTCAGTGAACAGTGCCACCAGAATGCTTGAGTGTGTGTTAGCAAAGCTCTTAGCAGGAAGATTTAAGCCAGTGAGATTTCGCTGCAGCACCACACTTCCAGTATCTCCATTCTTTATACAAACATGTACAGACCTACCTTTTCAGATAAAACTTCTTCACACTTCCTGCCACTTTATGCACATACTTATGTCCACACTTAGGTTTTAAATTTGTCCTTTTCAGTTACTGACCAGGCCACTGTAGCATTTGTACAAAGCAGTATTAATCTCTAGTTTTTCACTGTATAAATCTTTATAGTTTTGCCAAATACTGGAGCAGGATACTAGCTATGTAAGTGTACTTGAAGTAAAAGCCGACATAGTGCTGTTATAGGGAAATAATCAGCAACAAGATGATTGAAGTTGTCATTCCTCTATCACAGCGACATGCCATCAGCTACTTTCAGTTTTTTGTCCATTAAAGAAAGACACACTGCACTTTTTATCCATTTCTAGCTGAAATGTCCATGAAACAAGTTATAACAAGTACGTTGTAGCAGCTGTAAATGGTGGCTTCCTCACCGGCCTCTCTTATTTCTCTTGAAGTTAGTAAGGCCAAAAATGCAGTTTGTCACGTAACTGAGAAACCACAAAACTCATCAGTCCCCAAGACTTTCCTCTTAAAGGAACCACTTTAATGTGAACAAGCTGTTACTATAGAAACAAAAACGTATTAGAGTGACTGCAACAATATAAACCTGTGATTTAATTTACAGCTGGCACTATTGCTGCTCTTAGAGAAAATTAATCAACACCTGCTGACCAATCAGATTTGAGAATTCATGAGCACTGTGGCAGAATTAAATATGAGCCACACTATAGTTCATTTAACTAGAGGAGACGTAGACATATTAATGCTTCTAAATGTGTCAAGGAGCTCTTGTCTAAACTCCCTGCAGAAACGGTGTGTGTGGTGACTTTTCATTTCGTGTGTGTGTGTGTGTGTCAGCAGTTACACAGAGAGCTGACCCAAGCTTCTTCATTTCTGCCCCAGTCATCTGTTTGTGTTACCACAGTGAGGCAGACGGCATCACTCTGAGCCAAACTGTCACCACACTCACTCACACTTTTACACGCACAGAAACACACACATGTATGCAGCCCAGAACATTAGTGTTTTTACTGGAGAATGACAGCCTCATTATTCACTGCTAATGAGAAAGAGAGCTTCCACTCGGTGGAACACAAAAATAGGACACATATGGTGTTAGTTTTTTTATGTTAGATTAGAAAATTCATCCATGCTTTAGGAAATATTTAAAAAATAAACAATTTCATAAATCACATGCATTTAGTTTCCTTATTAAATAACAAAAGGTTTAAGAAGCACATGTTTTGATGGAGTTAGGAAACTACAAGTAGAAAATTTTGTTTCTCTTAAATGTGCAAATATTCTGAAAATTCGTACAGCATTTGAACAGTGACGTTCTGGCTATATTCACTATATAAACCTCACAACATGCACAAACCAAAATCACAGTGCTGCATAAAACTAAAGTTCATTGATCTCGAATTTCATCCATATGGATACACTTGGATGTGTGTGTGTGTGTGTGTGTGTGTGTGTGTGTGTGTGTGTGTGTTTTAAACTTATGTACACACTGATATTGTTTCTAGTGTAGCATATGCTTAGGAGGAGAAGCCTGCAGGGTGGAGTCCATCCTTCTGTCACCCTGGCAACATTCCCCCCTTCGCCCGCCCCACCATGTGCAGCACAGTTGTGTGTGTGTGTGTGTGTGTGTGTACGATATTGCTTAGACTCTGCAGTTAGCCGTGATTGCTCTCTGGTGTCAGAACTTTTGCTATGACACTAACACAGTGCTGAGAACAGTTTCATGGTTAGACATGATGTATTATCTCATGGTTAACTTAGAACTGTTTATTTGTTTATTTATTTATTTATTTATTTTATTTTATTTTATTTTATTTTTATTTTTCGAAATATAGCTGTCAAATACCATCTTTTTTTTTTCTTTTCTTTTTTTTTATACACCCAATCAAGTTCTTTATTCTAGTTGTTCTCATTATGGCTGCAACTCCCCAGAAATGTAGGTTGGATTTTGTAACCTCCTCCCTCTGGACTCTTAATCACACTACAGCAGCCTCCATTTCTGCACTGTAAACCCTTTGGCTGTGTAATCCACCGCTGCAGTAAACACATTACATTTTTTACGTCTGCTGCTAATCCTAGTATGCTACATGATGGTAGTCAAATGTACAGGGAAAAAATACCATTGCTGACCAGAACTAAATCTGAATCTGGAGGAAACCCGTGTGGAAAACATGCACAGAAACTCCACACAGACAGTAACCCAAGTTCAGGATTAAACCAGGGACCCTGGAGCTGTGATGCAGCAGTATTACCCACTGCACCACTCTGCCTCGCTGCCCTTAAACAACATTTGAGCCACCTTTAGTCACAGCCTCTTTCTTTAAGCTTATAACAACATGATAAATACTGACAATGTACGAGATTTTATGGAAAGGTCAATCACTTTCACATCATCATGGTGATTTGAATTTTTTGAGACAAAGTACGTGATCGAAGGTGATGATTCTCTTTTCCTCTTTCTCTTTCTCACTACTGAATAATTAAACAGTTTAGTAGTGGATGTACTGTGCTGTACTCAAAGTGAGTGTGTGCATGATCCAGATACTCTGAGGACAATGCAGGCTATACATCCTCATAAAATGGGTTGCCGTCGGTGCCTGTATGTGTTCCCAAATGTATATCTAAGATAGCAAAACGGCTTTAGGTGCCAGTGCATGTGTAGAGCCAGGTTTTGAAAACTGCTTCATTATGTACAGTGGTGTTGTCTTCAGTTCCCAGCCTGAGTGTGCGTGTGGGAACAAGTGTCAGTCTGTCCATTGGTAAGAACCTGCATTTTGGTGTACAGCTAAGCTGGATTAGAAAGAGAGCAGAGAACAATGCTGAGTCACACACACAGCAGTATCATCTGTAGTTTTATCTCCATCTCTCCTCTCAGAGAGGGAGTGTAGTATTGCTGCAGATCGATCCGGCCACTCAGGCAAGCAGAAAGCTGCTGAGACTGTGACCCTAACCCTGGCAGCGCAATATCTTTTTCCTAGGATGACGTGGAAATTAACACACACACACACACACACACACACACATATGTGTGTGTGTGTAATAAAGTTATAGATAGTTTTATAGACAGGTAGCACATTTTCATCTGACATCTTAAGTTTTTTTTTTACACTATTTAGACACTTTTCTATCTGATTTGACAATGAATAGCCAATCAAACAGCAGCATTTCTTTTCCTACTGTGTTTAAAGAAATAAATTTTAGCATTTGTAATGGAGCATGGCAGCACTTCAGCAAAAGTGGGGGTCTTTTTTTGCTCCTTTAACCATATTTAACTAATTTTACTCATCACTTTATGGGTTTTTGATAATTTTGTATGATATATTGTGAGAAAAAAGGCATCAACAGTATCATAATTAACATTTATTTGCATACCTTGTGTAATGATACGAGAAGCTGTGTTTATCAATGTTGGGAGCTAGTCACTTCTCATAACGTGTGCTGACTTTAGCATTAAGTGGGTAATTAATCCCAAGAATGTTTTCTGAGCTCCATTCATTTTCACCTCCCTCACACTATGTGTGAGTCATTCTTCTCTTTTACTATTTTAATACGTTGGTTCCCTAGCTAGCTAACATTAAGCGTGTCTGAGGGCATAATCAGCTTGACGTTCGCTAACATGACTCTCTTGCTCTGTAAGCAAATAATGTCACAATCATTACTTACCCACGAATTTCCCCAGAGCATCTTAGCAATAACATATGGTCCCTGACAGTAATGTCTCAGCACCATGCCGCAGTGTACAGCATCCCCACACTCACCGATCCGAGACACTTTCAGCCTGCCATCCACATTCACACTGTCCCACTGCTGTTCCTGTCACAGACCAGAGAACACATTAAACACAATCCTGTAACAGCTGCAGCCCATTCAAACCCTAAACCAGCCTGCTAACCTGCTTAGCACTGCAGTGTGCAATGTACTGGACTACAAAGAGCTTTCACACTAAATACAAATTATTATATTGTAGGGATACAATATACTTGATTAGAAAAAAGGTAAAAGTGTGTGTGTGTGTGTGTGTGTGTGTGTGTGAGAGAGAGAGAGAGAGAAAGTTCAGCCTCTAAGCGGACTATCATTTCTCTCTCAGCATGCAGGTTGAATGCTTTAATGAAGTGCTAGGAGGAGTGCAGAGGTGACCTTCACTGAGGCTACACATCCTCTTTACACACACACACACACACACACACACACACACACACACACACACACACACACACACACACACACACACACACACAGTTTTTTATTCTCCCCTTTCTTTTCCACACACTTCTGCAAGCTCTCATAAAATATAGTAGGTTTCATTCTCATGCCATGTTACATATTTATACTGATTATTTTAGACTTTCTAAATAACCTCAACTGTCTGCTCTTTCAAACCTGATCAATAATAAGCTATCAGAAATATATTTAAAAAAAAAAAGCTTGAAACATTTCTCATATAGCAGGCCACAACCTTTTCTTTAGAACTTCTCAGCACTTCCATCATTCTTTAAGTCATTCATGGTCCAGTACTTTAATCCTGAGATGGCTGTAGTTTAGTAGTTTTTAAAGACTTACCTGAGTTTCCTAGTTAAGATAAGATATAAACTTTATTTAGTTAGTTTGCTGAAGCAAGGTTAAATTTATAGGCCGTGTTCAGTATGCTGTGCAAGACCAGGTTCACTCAATATTTCTGAATCAGGGGAAAAATGTGACTCTGTCTTGATATATTTTGCAGAATTTCCAGGCTCTGCCCAGGCAGCCAGTACAGATCTCAAAGAAGCAGTATGCCAACGGTAAATATGCTACAAGTGTAAGAGACATTTTGTCTGCAGACAGCATGCTATCATCTGTGTAATATCTATAAGGTCAGGGACGTTCTCTACAGTGCTGACAGCAAGAAATGTTGAGACAAGCAACTCGCAGAGACTTTGTAATGCGACTGCCAGCGTCCAGACAGATCAGATCACATCTGTCCTTAAATCCATTCACTACCCACTTGTGTCTTTCAGAATGTGTTTAAAGATTTTTTAAAATTAATTTTTAAATGTCTACATGGACCAGTGCTTTCCTGTCTCAGTGAAATAACCGCTTTATCACCCTCATCATCATACAACCCAGCTGAAGGAGTGTTGTATGTTAGTGTTTACTCTGAACTAAAGCAGTCACTTAAGCTTTTTGTCTTTGGTTAACATTTTCTTTCTTTGTATTTTGAATAGTTTTTTTCTTCTTTTGCTGTTTCCCTTCTTACATTTCCCTTATTACGGTATTTGGAAGTTTACAGTCATTCCCTCAATTTGTCTTGAAAATTAATAAGACGATAAATTCTGCATGTTACTGAGAACCTGTGAAACACTTTGTTGCCTGTCTTGAAGACTTTCCCATGTTGGAAAAACAAAAAGACTACTTCTAAAAATGTGAAGTCACTGTCTCCCCCTGGAGACGTCCACCATATGTTTTTCTTTGTTAAATAACAATGCATTTTTAATGCAGTTATTATTTTGAATGATTAATATTAATATAAACTTGTGATAAATTAATGTGATGAAATAGCTGAGAGATCATTTAAGAGGGACAAAGATACGTTATGCATTATATATTATGATGTATCTGGTAGTCTAAAACTTTGCCATGGTCTAGTAAAAGGTGTAAAAATGGCACAATAAACCTGCAGCATTTAAATCAAGCCTTAATGAAGTAAACACGGTCCTCAGCCTCTTGGCAGTAAAGATTTAGATTGTAATACAACACGCTGCTCTCTGTCTGAATGATGTGCAGAAGCTGCGTGCACCAGTGGGTGCATGCCTCTGCACTTTCATATGCCCCCAGAGCCTCCTTCAGTTAGCTGCTCTCTCTCTCTCTCTCTCTCTCTGTCTCTCTCTCTCTCTCTGTGTCTCTCTCTGTCTCTGTCTCTCTCTCTCTCTCTCTGTCTCTCTCTCTCTCTCTCTGTCTCTCTCTCTCTCTCTCTCTCTCTCTGTGTTTCTCTCTCTGTCTCTCTCTCTCTCTGTCTCTCTCTGTCTCTCTCTCTCTCTCTCTCTGTCTCTCTCTCTGTCTCTCTCCACATTTGTTCTATCTGTCTCTTTGCTTTGTCTTCCTCTCTCACCATCTTCTCTTTTTTTGACTGTCATATTTGTCTGCTCTTTTTTGTATTCTTTTGTTCCTCCTCTCTGTGGCTTTTCTAGGCATTTGTGTTTCCTGTGTTTTACAGCAGCTCTACATCATTGCCTCAGAGGCATTGATTTTTTAGAACAGTGTGCTAGACTCCATCCGTACACACACAAATACACACACCCAAACCCATCAATCTGCTCCTGCAGTGCCTTCACAACACTCGTTCTCTCTAAATAATTTTGTGCTCTTTGCTGTCTTCTAAGCTAGTCCAAATTAAAAACCTGTTACAGGTTAAGTGCTATGTATTTATGCAGGAAAGGGTTTTGGTTTTGTAGAGTTTTGATGCAGTACATTTTTACAGAAATCACTCATACTGTAGAAATAAAAGTCTGTTTCCTGTGATTGGCTGCTACAGGTAAGGAGGCAGAGCTGGTAACTGTTCACCCACGTACCATGTTCATACCACGAGAGGGCTGGACTTTCCTTTCTGCAGGTGGGAACCTCACCACAGAATCATCACAACTCTGTCTATATACAGACAACCGCTATTTCATTGCAATTGCTTTTTTAACGACACATACAGCACAGCAATCCTCACCTTATCTTTGTGTTTATCTTTGCAGTGGAAAACCCAAATTAGTTCACACAGCTATTTTATGTATCTTCATATGAAACCCCTGAAAATTTCAAGATAGGATAGATTAGTACCACACACTGTCTGGTGGAAAAGCTACATGTACTTATTTTATCAGGAATACGTACCACTTTGTATACAAAGTGGTACTGACTACTCCTTAGGAACCACCATAGCACCACTGCTGAGCAGATTTGATTTGGATGGTATATCATACTGAGCATACTGACTGGCACAAATGCATCAGGCAGTATCTAGCCTCTTTATGAAACTCACCTTCATTGCTGGTCGAGATTCTAGTTTGTCATTTTACATGTGTGATTTGTGTTAATCATCCTCTACCCTTCATCAGTGCAGTTTCTGACCACAGGTCACTGTTGGCTGGATATTTTTGGGTAGTGGACTGTTTCTCATCCCAGCAGTGACATTGAGCTGTTTGAGCTCTAGCAACACTATTGTACATGATACAATTGTAACAGCAGCACACACCTCACTATCATGTCTGCTGCTGAAAATGATCCATCACCCAACAAGTAATATCTGGCCAGTGGTGATTCTCTTCCATGGCCTGCAGTTATATGGTAGTTTTATATGATAAAAGGGCCAGTGAAAGTAGGTACAAGGTAGGTTTACCTCAGAAACTGGTCTGGATGAAACACATCACGCAAGACACACAAGAAAGCGTGTGTAGAATGATCAGTGTGCCTCATGTGTGATGTCTTCAGGTCGAACCTGTCACTGCCTCTAACTATGTCACTTGTCATTTCTTGTTGTGCCTCTTCCTGGTATTGAGGGGGTTTGTGTGTGGATGTTTTATAACAGAGAGAGAAGTAGACAGAGTAGTGAAACCTGTGTGTGTGTGTGTGTGTGTGTGTGTGTGTGTGTGTGTGTGTGTGTGTGTGTGTGTGTGTCTGGTGAACCTGCTGTTCTCAGGCACCATGGGAAAAGAATGTTCTAAGTGTTCTGACCCAGCTAAGTACAGACACCCTGACGCCCGCCTCAAAACTGTGTCACAGAACGAGATAGAAATGGAGAGAAAAAGAGGAGGAAAAGATACAGAAAGAGAAGGATGGAGGAATCATTAAAATAGGGCTGGTCTATTTGTTGTCATTACCGACATGCATCAAGGACACCAGCTCAGTGTGTGTCCAATCTAAAGGGTCTGTGTTTGTATGTTTGTGCATGTTTACTTTGTGTGTGTGAGAGAGATGTGAGGCCTGTAGTGGTCTTGTAAAGAAACAACATATAGTAAGCAAAGTATTATATATTGTAAATAGTCAAATTTTTTAATAATGCTAAATTGAGTAATACTAGCTGTTTTCCCAATGTTTTCACAATGTCCCTGACGACATAGTGGAAAATTTTTGTGGACAGAAAATGCTTTAATAGTGTCACCCTGGTCAGTGGGAGTTAGCAGGAGAGAGTAGTGACCTACAATCAGCTGCCACTTTTACTGGAAGTGAATAGCATTCAGAGACACTTAGCTATGGTTATCATGGAAGCTTTCTCATTTCAGCAGTTCGGATCGCAGTTCTGTCGCAGGTCTGGTCACATGATCACAGGGCAGACTTCAGAATCAGTACCAAACACATGCTGCATCTCACTATTGGAAAAAAAAAAGTGTATTCATTCCCATAATGGTAGTTACATGGGTGAATAAATAGATAGATAAAAAGGTAATGGAAATTTAAACAGGATTCTCACATGTTCTGGAAAGGCACATGGAAATTGAGAAGTTGGATAAAATTAGTGAGGCTGTGGAAAAAGTTGAGCAATTAAGCTCCAAAGATTGCATATTCATTAGCATCATTCTCTGTGAGAAACCCTGCCGGCACTACGCTCGCACGCACACACACACAGTACATTATCACTGTTGTGCTGAGAATTGATGTACAACCTATATACTATCAGTAGTCTAATGGTGATTACTATTTTCATTAATTAGGGCTAATAAGCAAAACATTTGCAACAGATAGAATCTGTTGAAGATAGAATATAAAATCAGTATACACTGCTCAAAAAAATTAAAGGAACACTTTGAAAACACATCAGAGCTCAATGGGGGAAAATATCATGCTGGATATCTATACTGATATGGATTGGGTAATGTGTTAGGAATGAAAGGATGCCACATCATTTGATGGAAATGAAAATCATCAACCTGCAGAGGGCTGAATTCAAAGACACCCTGAAAATCAAAGTGAAAGAATTATGCAGCAGGCTAGTCCATTTTGCTGTAATTTCATTGCAGCAACTCAAAATGGTACTCAGTAGTTTGTATGGCCCCCACATGCTTGTATGCTTGCCTGACAATGTCGGGTCATGCTCCTAATGAGACCACAGATGGTGTCCTGGGGTATTTCCTCCCAGGGCATCACTGAGCCTTGGACCAGGGCATCACTGAGCTCCTGGACAGTCTGAGGTACAACGTGGCGGCGTCGGATGGATAAAAACATAATGTCTATTGGATTTAGGTCAGGCGAGCGAGGGGGCCATTCAGTGGTATCAATTCCTTCATCCTCCAGGAACTGCCTGGATACTCTCGCCATGAGGCCGGGCATTGTCGTGCACCAGGTTGAACCCAGGACCCACTGCACCAGCGTAGCGTCTGACATTGGGTCCAAGGATTTCATCCCGATACCTAATGGCAGTCAGGGTGCCATTGTCTAGCCTGTAGAGGTCTGTGTGTCCCTCCATGGATACGCCTGCCCAGACCATCACTGACCCACCGCCAAAATGGTCATGCTGAACGATGTTACAGGCAGCATAACATTCTCCATGGCTTTTCCAGACCCTTTTACGTCTGTCACATGTGCTCAGGGTGAACCTGCTCTCATCTGTGAAAAGGGCGCCAGTGGTGGACCTGCCAATTCTTGTGTTCATTGGCAAATGCCAATCGAGCTCCACGGTGCCGGGCAGTGAGCACAGGGCCCACTAGAGGACATCAGGCCCTCAGGCCACCCTCATGAAGTCTGTTTCTGATTGTTTGGTCAGAGACATTCACACCAGTGGCCTCCTGGAGGTCATTTTGTAGGGCTCTGGCACTGCTCATCCTGTTCCTCCTTGTACAAAGGAGCAAATACCGGTTAAGGACCTTCTACTGCCCTGTCCAGCTCTCCTAGAGTAACTGCCTGTCTCCTGGAATCTCCTCCATGCTCCTGAGACTGTGCTGGGAGAAAATTATTTTCTCTGCAGAGGTTCCAACATCTACCATTTAACTGTAGCCACCTGAAAACTACACTGCTTTGTGAACCAATAGAAAATAAGTGCACAGGCCTAGAGTTTGCTAGATTTTTCTAGAAACCTGTGTAAATGTGTTTTTCTACCTCCAAATACATCTATTGAACCTCTGTACAAATATAATTTTGTCTATGTGCCTGAGAGGGAGGGGGAAAACTAGCTTTAATGATCTCAGAGCTCACGTATCTCGCCCCTGCCTCAGAGATTGATTCATGCCCATTCGTCTTTAGAGTTCCTTTTGATATTTGGATCAATACTAAGCTGTTTTTGACCAGCATAAAGACCATCTTGAAGCAGAGGGTCCTACAGCAAACCCTTAATATCTTGAGGTTTGATCAAAAGCCTCAGTAAATCCTGTCCATTTCAGTGCTGACATTAAGAGCCTTAACCTTATCTAGTGTACTGTTTTATGTCCATGTACAATCCAGTGGTTTCAGGAATATGTATGAATTGGCTAATCTCATCACTGACATGAATTTGTTATTTTGATTGATTGTGGCTGTCCTTTCAGAGCCTAGAAACACTTACAGGAATAAATTCATGCTTTCATCAAAGATAGAGGCATTTAGTATAGATTACATTTACTCACACACAGGAATAGAGAAGCAACGTTATGTAGCAAAATTTGTAAAGTAACCAGACTCAAAGGGTTGCCATATGTTCTTTTAATTTTCATAGGATTCCCTTTTGCTCCAATTGTAGAAAATCAGCTGAGACTGAGATGTTTGGGGTCAGAAGTTTGCTTTTTTAGGGTTGCTCTACAGCTTTAAAGCTAATGTAACTAATTAATAAGGGACGCTTATAGACTCAATGTTAGCATCATGTTACCAGCATCACAAAAAGCTGTAAATCATCACATACTCTCCGCAAACCATGTCAATATTTTTCATTTTAAACAGACTGATGTGGTTTATGGCACTGACACACTGTAACAGGATGCCATTCCTCCATATAGCTCTTATACATTATAATGAAATGTCATTTCTTTGCATACTGTGGTGCAACTCATAACAATAAATCAGCATGGTGCACTGATCTAGGACAAGTGCGAAATTTACAATAAATACAGTAAATACACAGGACAGTGCACGCTAGTCCAGATGACAATATAGTCATGATATGAATTGTCTATTTAATTTTTTAATGCAGACTACTTTTGCTATTTTAGCAAGCTCCTTATTTACATAAGCTCATACTGAACTAACCAGTATCCTTTTTTTGAGGCGTGTGATGATTTTGACGTGCACTTCTGCACGTCTTGTTAGCTACAGTAGCCACATAACATTATCGCAGAACTAAAGATGCAAACTTCAGACACCAGCATAACTTGATATCAAGCAGTGTGTTAATTTATTATAAAGTTGTGTTATATTGTTATTTTTTATTTTAACTGTTGTGGATGAGTCTCCTGTCACCTCATACCCAAATCAGGTCCAAAGAGCAGAAGTTGTTAGTCAAGTCAAGTCCGAGTCCAATTTTGAAACGGGGAACTCTGACTTTCCTAAACACTTATTGTCCAAATGGATTTTCTGTGCTTGTTCTCCCTGCGTTTGCCTGGTTTCCTCTGGGTTCTTTGGTTTCCTCCCGTTTCCTGAAAATATACTGGTAAGTGGATTGGGTGTTCTAAATTGCCTCTAGATGTGAATGTGTGTATGATGTCCTATTCAGGGTGTATTCCCACCTCATGCCCTGTGTCTCTGGGAATGACTCCGGAGCCACTGCGACCCTGACCAAGATAAAATGCTTACTGAATATGAATGAATGAAAAAGAAACAGTTAATTTCATGGCCTATTCACACATATAGAGGCTTATAGAAAGCCTTAGTTTAAGTCTCAAGCTTAAATCCAAAACACATTTCAAGTAATCAATAAGTGATTCCATGTAAAATTCTTGAAACTTGTGACTGAAATCTACTTCTTTAAGAAGTACATCACTGTCCATTTCCTTAGCTGTTTGCATTTTTGTCCACACTGACATTCTCATAATGAGCAGTTTAGGTCAGACATTATAATCACTGATGGCTCTGACTCCCTGATCGGTGCAGTCAGACAAAAACTCAAAAACCCATGATCCTGTTACAGAAAATCCCCTGTCTCTGTCTCTCTCTCTCTCTCTCTCTCTCTCTCTCTCTCTCTCTCACATTCTTTCTCATTTTCTCTCTGTCTCTCTTGCTCTCTCTCTCTCTCTCTCTCTCTCTCTCTCACGTTCTTTCTCATTTTCTCTCTGTCTCTTTTGCTCTCTCTCTCTCACACGTTCTTTCTCATTTTCTCTGTCTCTCTTGCTTTCTCTCCCTCTCTCTCTCTCTCTCTCTCTCTCTCTCTTTTTCTTTGTGCGTGTGTGTGTGTGTCTGTCTGTCTGTCTCTCCGCCGTGTCACTCACCACACAGTGCTACACAAACAAAACACAAGGACAGCTACACCAAACATGCATTTGTGAGGGGGAAACCTTTGATATTTTTTTTTCTCTGTCTTGACAATACATGGGATATTTGAGATATTTGAGGGGCAAACCATGGATTGAATTTGTGTGTGTGTGTGTGTGTGTGTGTGTGAGAGAGAGAGAGAGAGATTCTTTAGCACCCTTAGCGTTACAGCATGACCTCAACCCCTAACATTCTCTTTTATCAGACAGGGAGGCTGCTGGGAGGATTACTGTGCCTGCTCACATAGAGAGGGCTAAGCCAACACACATTTTATATAGACACTTCCACAGTTGTTCCTTCTGTTTCTTGCCCTCTACTCTCATTTTCCTTTCTTTACCAAAAATTGTAAGTGCTGATTTAGAGTGTTTTCACCTAGACAGTGTGGTGCACCATGGTATGGTTATTAATCTTAATACAGAACAATCTGCACTGTGATGCTTGTGGGTGTTTAGCACAGCATAATGGGCCCTCATCCCATCATTTTCCACACCATCCCCGTGCTAACAGGTTTATATTCGAATTGATGGGAAAGTTATTGGACACTACTACTGAAAATTACTTTTAAATTACAGCTGTATGATCTGTCATTCTAGATAGTTTGTGCCCTAACCCTAGCACGCTGGTACGAAGGGCACCACTACTTAGTTACAGTACAGCTCACTTGGCAAATAATGTCACATTCTCTCTCTCTCTCTCTCTCTCTCTCTCTCTCTCTCTCTCTCTCTCATAGATTTCTGTCAGGTGGAGTTGCGTCTGTTGGCTCATCTGTCGTCTGACCCTGAGCTCTTGAGAATCTTCCAGAACCCTGAAGCAGACGTTTTTAACATGCTTGCCTCTCAGTGGTGGGTACACACTCACCTCAATACCTGAAAAGCTTATATGCCAAACACAGGTCCAGCCACTCACCAGTACATGAAGGAGAAACACAAACACATACTCAGTTCCTCTGCGGGCATGTCCTGGGCATGCGCTGTAATGTGGGCAGAGCAACCGATCTAAGCATCCCGTCAAATGCTGTCAATGCTGTTGCCATGACGACCCACTGGAGGCATAACAAGTGTTTCATTTTGGCTCGCTGCCTGTCCTAGACACTAACTCATCTGCTTTTAAGGCGCATCTAATACTTGCTCTTAGGTTTCTTTGCTTAGATTGTACGACAACATTCGGTGTCCATCACATGGACTACCAAATACACACACTTTCTTTTCTTTTTTTAAATACATTTAAAATCACTTCCATCCTTCACATGTGCAAAGTCTAAGTTGGAAAAGCGTTTTATAAACCACTCTGTCCAACAGGTGGCACTGACAGAGCCTTTAATATCTGACATGGTGAAGTCGTTTGAGCCCCGTGCACATGGGCTGCTTGCTAAAAGTAACACATTTTATTTCTCGTGTGTCGTAAATCACGAAGGGAAAATGACAAAAAATGGTACACAAACCTAGACTGTTTTCAGTTATCAGTGTAAGGAATAAAACATTTGGGGCACATAAGTGTTTTATTCCTCTTATCCCACAGCAATTTGCCAATGATACGTTATCCGTGAATGAGTATGTATTAGAATGTATTAGAATTATTGCATTAATATAAACCTGTGTTTAGCATTATAGCTGCTCCTGTCAGAGACACTATTTTAGAAAATGTATCAACTTTCTCACCATACTCTGGTATAAGCTGTTAATAGTCAAATAAATGGGATTAAAACTCTTCATGTATGCACTTAAATAATAATAAACTGATTGAGCCCCATGCAAATGAAACTTCTGAATAGTAAAATGTGGTGCGTAATGACTTCAATAATCCATTAAATGGAAATTAAATGTAAACCGCTGAATCTGATAAATTTGATTACTTTCACAATTAAAATGTGTACAATCTCACAGGTGCCTTTGTGTCAAGACACACAATGATGCAGTGCACAAATGCTTCTTCTAGCTGTCAGTTTAATGAGGACATCTGGAGGATGTGTTGCTGAAACAGATATCATTAAAGACTTATCAAAAACACAGCCATTCTGAACCCCTGCCTAGTACAATCAGCATGCATAAAGAACTCCTTCAGATTGATAAATCTTTGCATAAAAACATAGTGCTATGTGCCTAACAAGAGTTGTGTGTGTATTGTTCACTCTTTTTATGTCACCCTTTGAGTCTGACATAATTGAGTCTGAAAGTTGACCTGACATTAGCCACTTGCTGCTGATTTTTCCACATCAAAGTCAGACTCGCTGTCACTCCATGGATGTGCCCTCACCACAGACACTGCTGTCTAGGACTTTCTTATATAACTCTCTCTCTCTCTCTCTCNCCCCATAGGAAGGGTGTAAGCGAGGACAGTGTAAGTGCACAGGACAGAGAGCACGCCAAACGCATTGTCTATTCTGTGGTCTATGGAGCTGGTGAGTTCTCTCATGCACATCCATATTCTCAAACTCACAGGATTCAGAGTCAGTTGTCTAAGTACAGAAAAATCTCAGAGGTACCCTATATGGCCAAAAGTTTGTGGAAACCTGACCATAACACTCATGTATGCTTGTTGAACATCCTATTCCAGATTTAGTCCACCATTTGCTGTTATAATAGTCTCTACTCTTCTGAGAAGGCTTTCCACTAGATTTTAGAGTGTGACCGTGGGGATTTGTCCGCTCGTGTTAGTGAGTTTAGGCAGGTCTTATTGAGGACTCGGACCACTTGCAACCCAAATATGTGGACACCTGCAGTGTTTGAATTACACTGAAACACCCAGGAATCCCAAGAGGTATCAGTGTTGGACCAACAGTTGATGTGAAACTATGCCTATTATTAAACCTATGATATTTTTAACAGTAAACCATGATCATTTTAATAGGAAGTAGTGGGGTACTAAAATAACTCAGAAACTGTTTAACAGTCTTTACTGTCATACTCACAGTATGACAGGCTGAGACAGGCTGTTGGCTCATTACCAGATCAGGCTGGAACCCCTGGTATTTGAATGATGATGAGAAAAATATTGAGCTAGCAGATAATAGTTTCATACAGACACACAGTCACAGTGAAACATGGAAACCCTACCAAACCATAAGGAATATTGACTTTATTGAGCAATGTGGTCACCTGCCAATACCCACCCACCGGCCAGCTTTGCCCTTCCTCTGAGACAACTGAAGCTAGCCAACAGCATGTTT
Source organism: Pangasius macronema (assembly GCA_037577455.1). Taxonomy (NCBI): domain Eukaryota; kingdom Metazoa; phylum Chordata; class Actinopteri; order Siluriformes; family Pangasiidae; genus Pangasius; species Pangasius macronema. Next base: position 7,250,087 of record CM074948.1, on the reverse strand, counting down.
TCAAACTGCTATTCATGCTGCAGCATTGGGGCAGCTTAACACACTCAGAGGAAAGTGCTATCTGTCCTCTTCTGCATACACAAGCTCTCAGAAGCCCATGATTGGCTAGTGTCACTGTGATCAACAGAGAAAATGCCACCCAGAAAGCATGACCAATTTTGCTCTCTAGACTCCCGGCCATGGATGTCTGTGGCATCATGGATTCAAACTCATGATCTCCTGACGATGGTCTGTTGCATCCCTCGGGGGCCAAATCTCTTTTTTAAAAAAAAAAGAGTATGAGTGTAATTCAGAATGCAGAGCCTTTACTGTGGAAAATCTTTTGAAGGTATTACTGCAGTCATACTCCATTTATAGTGACTTACAATTAAGTTTCATATTGGCCATAAAGTCTTGTTCTTGACATTTAAAGCTTTAATGGGCTGATTCTGGCATGTCTTGCCGAAGCCGTGAAGCTTAATAGCCAATTCAGAGCATTCAGCTTAGATGAGGCTAATCCCTAGGATCACTTCCAGCTCAGTCAGTGGAAGATCCTTTTTCTCGTATAGTGCTGTGGAATGTGCGCTCTACTGAGTTTTAATTCAGATGCATCAAGTACTAAATTTGACCTTTATAGATTTAGTTTTCTGAGTCTGTATTGTGTTTTGTTTGTATATAATTGTGATGGTATGTTAGTTTAGCGCAGTGAGTCTCCAAATCATGCAACACAATACATTTAGAGAATAAATGTAGACCATCTTGGGGGCCGTGAGGACTGGTTTCAGAGACTATGGTGTGCTTAACTACCTTTATTATTTATTCTTATTTATGTTCTGTTTTGTTTATCGGGGGTAACTAGGTTGCTGCTGTTATTGATTTTGAGCTTATATCAGTGAACATGTGACAATCTCTTTCTGTGTCTATCAACAAGGTTTTATAGCACTTTACCTCCAAATGCATTCTTCACTGTTACGCTTCCTGTGTGAACCGAGCACAACATGAAAGAATGAAGCATGTTTGTAAAAGTCACTGTAACATGTATGATGAGATCCTGGAGGAAGTAGAAGGATTGTCATGAAAACAAGAGTACATTCAGTCATTCAGAGGTCTGTACATAACCATGGTAACAGACTACTAAAAGGAAGCCATACAAGACACACACACACACACACACACACACACATTAAATTTCCTTCCCCTCCTTACTCGAGTACGTGTGTGTGAGTGAGTGTGTCCAGCCTTCTATTTCTTGACAAATAGAGAGGAGAGGTATGAATAATCAGGTGAAAGGGTTCTCAGAGGAGACTGTGACTTCACATAATAAAAATGTTTGTGTGTTGTAACACACACACAGAGACACAGACACACACACTTGCATTCAGTTGAAAGCTTACATGTCCCTAGATATTAAGTGTCTCAGTGTAAAATGTAAAATGGGTTGTCATCAGTAATCATGTCTTTCTAAATACATGACACATGGACTAGCCAAAACTAAACTAGCTAAGATTTCTAAACTAGCTAAGATGAAAGATGCCAGATTATTGATAAATATCTTTATCAGAGATTTTGAAATCTGATAAGATCTGTTATCCAGTGTAATATAAGGTAGTATACAGTTTACATGAACACTTGAATAAGATGAGCATGAAAACAGCCTATTACACTGAATTATCAGATTATTAGTATGCATGTAAATACACTAATCTTGAATGCACATAAATCTGAGCTACTTACAGGGATTTCTGTGTGCATATTTACTGCAGAGTCACCTGTTTTTTTTCCCCAAATTTATTTATCTTTCTCTCCCGCACTTTTTTTTTTCTCATCTCACAGGCTGTCTCCCTTTCATCTGATCTCATTTCTTCATACTAATGCTGAGCACAGAAGGGGAAATGAGCTTTAGATCACTTGGGGTTAAAAACCCAATCCTGCATCTGTAGACGTGTTGGCTGGGTAACAGTGGAGCACCTCTGATATTCCACAATGTGGTGACAGAGTACAGCTGCTTTAAGCCCTGAACTGTGAGGAGGGAATAGAAATAATAGCGCTGTAATTTTGCCACAAAGATACAGCCTATTAGCTGTAGTAGTGGTTGTAGCCATAGCAACACAAGGAGACCAAAATGCTCACTCTTGCACCATTCTCACAATTCAGTATCAATATTTGCAGGATCCCCACATCTTGGTAAACTTGGACGTATATAGACTAGTGTTCCTGTGATGGGAAAAAAAGAGAAAATGAATGAAATCTTATTAAAAATGTATATGCAATAATATCTGAGGAGGAAATATGCATAAACAAGGAAATGCACTAGTATTTATTCTTAGGGCTAACTGTTGCAGTTTGCTCTGCTTTTGTGTTACAGTGACAGATAAACAGCTGAAAAAGGTAGAAAAGGTAGAAAAATGACATGATCTCACACCATCTTCTTCCAAGATGTAACTTTACAAATGGAGGAGCAAGTCTAGTTTATAATACCAATATTTGTCATGTAAGGAATAAAACTCTGTTATAAGAAAATAATCAGTGATGGAGTGATGTGATGCAGATCAATGCAAAGCAGAGTGGACATAGTACTTTTTATCCATATATAGATACGTCTACAGTGGATATAAAAAGTCTACACACACCTGTTAAAATGACAAGTTTTTGTGATGAAAAAAATTGAAACCATGATAAATCATAAGTGAAATTAAGTGAAAAACAATCAGAAACATTTTAGGGAAAAATACGAAAAATATAAAAGTTACAATAACCTGGTTGCATAAGTGTGCACACCCTTTAACAATTGGGGATGTGGCTGTGTTCAGAATGAAACATTCAATCTCATGTTCAAAAGTAATTATCATACAGCTGTCAATGAAATTATTCTGATTAACCCCAAATAAAGACCAGTTGTTTCTGTAGGATTTTCATGACATCATCTTGGTTTCATCAGACAGACAAGCCATTGTCTGCAAAGTGCTGATAAAGCCTGTACAGTGTCTCACTGTCAAAAGGAATCAATCAGAAGACGGGTATATAAAAAAAATTTAAAAACATTAGATGTACCATGGTACACCATAAAGGCCATCATCAATAAGTGGAGAAAATGGAGCACCACAGTGACATCACCAAGAACAGGAGATCCCTCCAAAATTTACAAAAGGACAAGAAAAATACTTACCAGGGAGGCTGCCAAGAGACCTACGGCAACATTTAAGGAGCTGCAAGAATATCTGACAAGTACTGATTACTCTATGCATTTGACAACAATCTCTCTTATTCTTCCCATTTCTGGGCAATGGGTTAGGGTAGATAGATGGAAGCCCTTTCTCACAAAAAGACATCCAAGCCCTACTAAATCACACCAAACCATGTGCCAAAATGTGTTAATGAGACCAATTCTAAAAGGTATATTAATTCCATAATTCAAAAGGTATGTTTAGCCCCCC
>CM074948.1:7189365-7246574 GCA_037577455.1 Pangasius macronema | reverse complement strand
GAAAAGACCTGACATGACTTATCTTAGTGTCATTCTTTTACTTCACAAGAACATTTTAACAGGGGTGTGTAGACTTTTTAAAGCCATTGTAATTCTGTGGGACATCTGTGAAGTCCCTGCTATTCATTCCTCTTTCATTCATTCATTCCTTCATGAATCTCTTTTTTCCCCTCTTTCTTAATATGACAAAAGCGTGTTACTGAGAACCACGAAGTGCAAACTCCTCCAGTGTCAGAAAATCTAAAGGAACAGCTTTACCTCTGTTACGAAATGCTGACGCTGAGCATTAGAATGAATAATAGAGCTGCTCTTATACACACTGCTTTATAAAAAGAAAAAAAAACTTTGTCTCACACACAGGCAAGTTGGATGTGTTACTGATCAGTTGCTTGTATGAGCAAGCCGTCCTGGGTCCAGCTGTGTGACGTTAATTTCCAGCTCAAAAAGAAATGTAGAGTTTTGTACAGATGTACCTGTAAGTTATTAACTATGCCTGATGTGAGTCATTCTACAATTACCTTTTTATGTGAAAAGCCATCTTGTACATTAGTCATGGTTCTTGAAAATCATTTGTTAAAAAAGAATAACACCTGTGTTTGCTTTATTCTCTCCTTCTCTTCCAAAGCACTTGAAATGCTTTTCATATAGTATTACCAACTCTGTTGTTCTTTCTGTCTCTATCTTTGTGTCTTCCCCCTGCAGGAAAGGAGCGTCTGTCTGGTATACTGGGTGTGAGTGCTGAAGAGGCCAGTCATTTTCAGGACAGTTTCCTCCAGAAGTACAAAGAGGTGCAGGCCTTTATCCAGTGCACTGTGCAGCACTGCCACAAATACGGTGCGTGTCTGTGTTATTTTGTTACTATATAATTGCGTATGAGTATCAGGGCAGGGTGAATGATATGCCCTGTAGATGGTAGGTTTGCTAAAGAGTGCAGATGGAGGAAGTAGAGTGGAGAGAAAAATGTGCATGGAAGGATTAAGGCAAACCACAGATATTCAATACCTTCTGAATACGTTCGCTAAAATGCCAGCACAGCTAAGTGTATAGCAGTGCAGAAGAGACTGTGCATAAATCAGTATCCTCAATGCTCACAGCAGATGCATACACAACTTATAGTGATTATAGCTACACACACAACTGTAAGGAACACAGACTATCAATTACTGGCACAGGTTATGCACCTAGATATAAAAATACACACACATTTACACTAAAAGGAGTGCTGAGGGTGTTAGAAAACAAATCACCAAAATTCTAGTAATCAAGTTTGAACTTGGGCCCCAGTTAATCCCTCCATATTTTGTGACCCCAAAAACAGAATTCCTTCATGGCACGATTAGCAAACTGTCACCGCACCTGTGGAAATCAACTGCATACACCCTATGCATCCAGTCTTTTAGTGGGATTCATGCCAGGTCCAGAGAGTGAGAGCCAAACATTTTGAGATTTTGTTCTGAAGTAGGCTTTCCCAAGGCAGAAATAATGAAATAAGAGGTGCCTTCTCTGTATATCTACTAACCCACCTGTCAACCAAGCAAACAAAGAAGGTTCTTCTAACTGATCACCTTTACCGTTTGATGAAACATGTCTATCCAGATGGAAGTAGCCTGGCCCTACTGAATGTTTTGAAGAGAAAATATCATAGATGCATAAATCATGTGCTGTGGCCTTCACATTCACCAGATAACAGCACAACTGTACACACATAGTAGATTTTGAAGCAATGGTTTAGACAGCACACTCCAACATCATCATCAAAATAACAACTGAACAGATATATTTTTGAAGAATAGTGCTTCATCCCTCCTGTACAGTTCCAGAGACATGAAGAATTAATATTAATGATCATTGATCTATGTATCTGAGTGACTCCTGTGAAAGCCTGGGAGCCACTGAATATGCATCTTCTATGATCATCTCCCATTCCATCAGAAGGTGATAACAAAGTTGCTATCTTTGAAATGCAGAGGGTTCCATTGTCTCCTGGTGTTATGATCCAGGTGCATAGGCTTTGAGGTCAGGGGATGGCCACCAGATCTGGGATGGCAAACAGTCCTGCCAGCCTGCTGAAACCTAATCTAAAGTCAGGACACAGCAGAGTGGCTTTACTCCAGAGCATCTGGCAACTTTGGCACATGGCATGTCTGTTTGCCTCCATGCCAGTGACCTTCTTCCTCACTTATGGTTATATCTGAGGCATTATGAAATACACAGGAAAACTATTGAGCATAATTTATTAATTGCAATGACTTAAGATTTAAATTGGGGGCTTGGGCCTTGTTCAATCTCATCATACATAGCTTTACAGGGCACTGTGTGAGAACACAAAGCAGGATGACAGCTAAAGACTGTTTAGAAATGGCATTGTGTTAAAACACAGTTTAAAACACCAAACTTTAGAAGGTGCTAAAACCTGAATGATTCACACACATACACACATGTACCATCACAATAGGTCATTTGGGACAGCTTTCACCAAAACAGACACATTCCTGTGTGTATGTTATTGCTCATCTGTCTATTGTTGCCATCTTACACACACGCATCTAAGCCATGTGCATTCCTCACACAGCGTCAGTGTCCCATTGTGACCTGTAGCTCCAGGGCATCACTGTGCTTCTGGGAAAGAGATTTGTCCAAGTGCAGAGCTCTGACTCATTTTAGAGGAGGCTTTAACAGTAAAGCCAGGCCTTTGTCCTGTTGGAATGCACCATGAGGGGGATACACAACGCCGATGTGTGTGTGCATGGGTCTGACTGTGTTTGCAAATGACAACCCATGAGACAAAAGTTATGTAAGACTGTGTGTGTGTGTGTGTGTGTGTGTGTGTGTGTGTGTGTGTGTGTGTGTGTGTGTGTGTGTGTTGCGTGTGCTCACAGGTTACGTAAAGTCCATAATGGGTCGGCGTCGTTCCCTCCCTCATATCCATTCAACAGACTGGGGCATCCGGAACGTCCGTCTTTCTGTTCGGCAGTTGAAACATCACGTTCCATCATGCCGTAACACGTGCGCCAAGAGTCTTTTGTGTCTCATGCATTTTAAAATGTAAAGAGCTGTGAAGTGTGGGTCCTGTCTGAATTGATCCTTATGTCATAAATGAATACTCCACATTTTTCAGCTTAATCTCTAATTATATATATAACAAAGATTTACAACTGTTACACTCTGCTGTCAACAGTAAAGGTGTTGGGATGAGACAGGCATGAGAGAAAGTCTAATCAGTGGTGGTTTTATATAGTAAACAGGTTCAAAGTTTGTGACCTTGTTACGTCATTTTTCGAAAACACTACAGACATACATTAGTCCAACTTTGACCGGCAGTTCACTGAATATGTTAGTAACATAACCCCATACTCTACCCTATAAAAGAAAGTAAGCTATCCCTATAAATTTGGAAGCACACAATTGTATAGTGTGTGTGTGTGTGTGTGTGTGTGTGTGTGTGTGTGTGTGTGTGATAATCAGGTTCTGCTGCAGACCTCTGTAAAATGGCCATGATACACATCAGCTCACTCGTGGCCTCTTCCTCCACTCTCACAGCCAGGTATGTCCATCCATGCATCCACTCCAACAGTCAGTCAGTCTGCTCTCCTTTAACATCTCTAACATCAGTCTCTAATTTATCTTTCTACATATGCTTTACCAGAGGGTTAACTTCTCAATCCTGCCTGCATGTGTTAGCAAGGTGGCCTTTTACATTTCATTCTGTATCTTTACGTTCAACTCCAACGTAACTCCATGGCAAGATGGATTAGAAAAATCTTGTTATATTAAGAAGCAGTGACCCACAGAGATGTTCTCTTAGAAATGCACTCTGCCCACTGATCTAATAATACTTATGGTTGCAATCTAGATTGTAGACAGTGGTTAGAAACCACTTACTGGATAACTGTCTTAGACTGAAAGTATGTTTCAATTCATTTTTTTTTTTTTTTTTTTTTTAAATTTCATTTTATCTTTAATGGTGGTGCATTCAGCCATTTTGAAGGTGCACTAAGTAGCATGTGAGCTACAAGTCCCCTTTAAGATATAAGACTTTTGGAATAGATATTCTTCTATTTAAAACCTTTCTGCAGCACAAGGCATTTGAATTGAATTGTACATTTAATATTCGCTGTGTGATTGTATGTGCTCAGGCTGCTGGCTCAGATCCATGATGAACTACTCTTTGAGGTGGAGGACTCACAGGTGGAAGACTTTGCAGGTTAACACAAGACACACTCCTTAATGATCATTCAGTTTGGATCTAGCGAGCCTTGCTGGAACCATTTATGTTCATAAGAATGTATCCGTACTTTGAAACAGTGTTGGTGAAGAAAACAATGGAGTCCCTTCAGCATATCGGTTGTCTCGGAGTCAGTCTTACAGTGAGTAGCCAAAATAGCCATGTCATTACAATCGAAAGTATGCAAACATAATGCGAAATAAGCACAATGTAAAAGTTGCAACTAAAAAATTAAATACAGCATTTTTGTATTCTGCAAAGAAAGAAATTCATTTTGTAGGACATGAGATTAGTGTGTCACTTCAGATGATAAGAGTAATATTAGCATTCTTATATATGATGGCTAATGCTAAGCATTCTTCAGAAATCACACCGATGGTCTGCAATAAATTCTGAAGAGTTGAATCAGTTAACCTGCTGTTACATTTTCCCTGTCTGTCTCACTCTCGAACTGTATTGATCGACATTGATTGAACTGTAAATACATTGATGAACTGTATTTAGTAATCAAAATGGTCTTAGGTAAAATCGTCACATCAGGAAACAAGACACATGGAAATGACACTTTGATTTCTCTCTTTTTCCTCCATGATGATCGAGTCATTTAAAAACATGTTGCACTGTCCCTGAACTGTTTACACACAGAAGGTGTCTTTGCGTGTCTGCAAAGAACGTTCTGGACAGAGAGCAGCTCTGGTGAAAGGGCCTGCTTTAAAATCGAGATCTGCATGGTTGTCAGTATAAACAATGTCCCCATGCAGAGGATTTTCTGTATTTTGAAAATACACAAAAACTATTTTCATACAGATTCATGTTTCTACGTTTACCACACACAAATTACAAATGATATTTATACTGCCCCATTCCTGATTACAATTTAGCGCTACAGTGTTTCTGTAGCCCTAGAAGGTCATGGCGACTGAAGGTTTTATCTGAGAGGCTTCATTCATTGTGACGTCTCTAAGATTAAACCATGATTAAATCCAGGTGTTTGATTAGTACACAATCAATATCCTGAGAAATTAAAAACATTTCTGATGGTTTTGGTTAAACGTAACGAAATTTGTTCAAGGTAAATCCTCTAGAATTAGAAAGGCTGAGTAAGCTATAGGGATAAGTGAACTGAGAATTTATTTTTGGGGGGAAAAAGTAGACAACTGGAGAAATGTTGATCTGGATCACTGTGGGCACATTGTAGCACATGTTGGAAGACGTGTTTGTCTTACAGTTAATACCAACACTGTTCAATATCAACTGTAAGACAAATCCAGACTTACAGTAACTGCAACTGTGTGTTGCGAATGGACGATGAAGTCCTTCAGTACAAAGACTTCTGTATTTGATTTGATTTGAAAGGCCAGTTAAATTATTCCTATTTAATTCCCAATAGTGAGAAAACTGTAACCTCCACATGCTCAAAACCCTTTGACTGGCAGTGTACACCACTTTTACTATTTTTAAATTCTACAACTAAATGTCTTGGAATGCGTTGGCTGATGATTGAGCTCATTAACACACTAATGTACACAAATAATTGCCCGCAACATCCATTTCATTAATCAGTCAATGGTCCAACAATTTATTGCCTCATTAACTATAGAGGTGCCTGTGTCTCTGTGTGTGTGCTGATAGATCAATGCAGGCTGCAGGAAACAGTGATTAGTAAACACTGGTCTGTTGATCTGATCTGGATGTCTGTCTGGCTGTGTATGCAGGTTCCTCTGAAGGTCTCTGTGTCCACAGGACGATCATGGGGCTCCATGTGTGAAGTAAATCCCCCCCATGCTGCTTCCACACACACCTCTGTTTGAGCCCGCTTTGAGGTTTCTCAGTGCCACTGTGTGTTTCTCTGCCCAGCTCTCTGCCTCTTGTTCTTTTCCTGGATCGTTCACTGCCTCATTGTTTCTCATTTTCAGAGGCTCATTTCTGTCTTTTTTGGTCTCTCTTTTTTCATTTTCCTGCCCCTCTCATTTCTCCTCTCCTTCCTTAGGTCTTTCTCTGAGCTGAAACCCATCGCCATGGTAACTGGACTGCTGCAGCTCCTGGTTCTTGTTCCTCGCTTGCTGTATCCGGGGGCAACTGTAGAAGCCTAGACTGGATTGCGCCAGTTTGTGTCTTTCTCTTCCTTCAGGCATTTGTCTCCTTTCACCACTACTAGTCTACATTTTTGTTCTGCACCCTGGTTTCTATCCATCTCTTGCCCAGTCCCACTTTCTTACCATAAATTTGTTTTATGAAGCGATAACATGTTCATCAAGCTTTTGTTCTTGTCACCAATTTAACTGTTTTCTTAACGATTTTAGCAGTTATTAAATCTATTATTGGTCATGTTTTAACAATACATATTCCAATTTCTACCAAATGTAAGTTAAGTGAAAATGTTACAGTGCCAATTTTACCTTAAATCCCTGTGATGTTTGCCTTCTGTTACAGCAGCTCCTTGATAATTGCAGTAGTGATGTTATTAGCATAGTGGAAGATGAAGGCACAGATTAGCAGTGTGATGGCAAGGGACCTGGTGCATTTCGATGATAATGTAATTTATTTTGAAGAAGTAGAGTCGACGAAAGAGTTATGGACTAATTCTGTACTTTGGTCACGGATTTCTTCTGTATAATTTTTAGAATTACAGTATTCACTGTCCTGTCTTACACACACACAATTCAATGCCAAGCACTCTGTCCCAGTTTCCCAGTCTGGCAAAGGTGTTTTGTCCCTAAAGTCCCCTTCAGTAGACTGCTTACAAACATCCACATCCACACATGCACATGCATTTCAATAATCTGTCTAATGAGTGTCCTTCAGTAACAACCTCCATCGAACCCTGTGCTTTTTGGGGTTTATAACCACTCATAATAGTTTCCTCATTTCAAAATGCTACTTACTCTGGGGGCTTTTATAAAAGGTCCATCACAATAGATAATAATGTGCTTATGAATCACATTAACATGATTATAAATACATTAAGAAATTTCTACATGATAATTCGTGATGATTCAGTCTGGATATCGTTAAAGCTATAAAAAGAGTTTTGTTGATATCATGCTTGATGTAGTGAATTAAAAAAAAAACTATAGAAGCAAATAAAGCAAGCTTAATTGCTTTAATTAATACAATATGTACAGCCATTTCTTTTGTAATGCAGGATTTCCTTTCTTTACATCTTTACAATGCTCCTATTTGTTAAGCAAAAGAAAAAAATAGTTACAGCAGTTGGAAAAAAAAGAACACATGAAAAACAAATAACATCTAAAGGAACTGAGGCATTTTTATAATGACAGACCCTGAAGGATCCAGGTGATCACTGCAGCCACACAGAGGATTTTAGCAAGGCCTTTGCCTGTCATACGCTAGAGCCATCTATTCTACCCCTCCCCCTTTTTACCCCTTACTTGGCCTGCTTATTGGCATATTTAACACACTTGCCAAGCACACAAACCTGACCCCATGTTCCAGGTGACCCGCTCCCTTGAGTGGTTGCATATAATTTTATCTGCTGTGCTTTCAGTGGGCTTGTTTCCATAGTGACAGTCAGCCAGGAACTGGACCAAAAGACAGAAATCCAGGGGTTATCACGGCTGATGTATAAAGAGGATTTTCTAGCGTTCCCTGCCAACCAGTACAGGCCCAAGAAACTGTTTAAAGCACCACTCAATCCACAGGAAATAGAAAATGAATTTTCTTCAGACTGGAAATTTTCTATAAACTGTGAATGAATTATCTTATAAAATACTGGAATTTATCTTCAGTTTGCTACAGCAGTAACAGTTTACTGCAAACATCAAAGGCCCGAATACGTTGGGTACTGAGGAGATGTCCCTCTCTCTGAAAGCTGTTCTTACGTCAATGTGTGCTGTTGGTTGTGGAATACAATTGTGTCTCAGTTTGCAGGTCAATGTTTTTGTAAACATCCAAAGATATCATTTCTGTTATAAAAGGATCACAAAATATCCCTATTTACAGTAAATTACACTTTACAACTTTACACTTAACAAAATGTTTTTAAAAAAAACAAAACAAAACATAAATTCCTTGTTCTTAAGAAAAATCATTCTTCTCCAATGTTAAACTGTGCATCATTTGGTTAACATGTTGCTACTGTTCAACATTCAAGATCTTGAAAAGTTCACTTGTCTGTAGTTTTCAGTGCTGAAAGAGACTTTGTCGAGATTTTGATGCTGACCAAACAGAGATTAGAACCTGGAACAGCTTTCAGAGGGCATGTAGCATCACTCTGTACAGTGGGCTTGAGTGGTCACGTCTTTCCATGGGCTGCCAAACTGTACACATTATATGCACTAGTTTATCATCATTCATCTTCACATTTATAAAAACATTAATCACAATAGAAAGGAAAAAAAATCAGTTTAGAGTCATGCCCATAATCTCTCAACCTGCCAGTGGTAATCAATACAGCATTAGGGCTAGAAAATGAATGCAGCATTTTTACTTTTGAATTCCTTACTTTTTACTTTCTCACATGTGCATTTTATTGCTCGGTTAGATGGCACAAGGGCTTGATCTCCAAATGATTTCCAAGTATTAAGAACACTGAAAAACAAAATCAAATGCAGCAAAAACCACCTTTGGCAAATTCAGCCTTATGAAAAAAGGTTTCTCATGAATACATTTTTGATTTATCATACATTTGCATATGGTACATACTTGCTATTAGCAAAAAAGCAGTAAATATAACCTCAAAATAAATTCAGAAAAATAAAAATACAATTTGTTACAAGTGCTTCTCCATTCTTAGCACCTCCAGCCACAATCACGAGAGTGCTTTTAACCAGAAGAGTAAATAGGGAGGTAGGAGGGGGATCCAGCCTCAGCTTGTACCAAAATTCCCTCCAGGGATGCATACTGTGGAAGCAGGACACTCGAGGCTTTCTTCCACGGTAAATCCCCCATCCTCTTAAAAGTGGAACATTCCTGTAGCAGCCATCTTCTCATGCAGGTCACAGGTCTTCTGAATGCTTTGCATTATCAGTCATTTCCAGACACTGGATATTTATGTACAAAAGACACGCTTGAATGCTGGGGTAGGGGGATTTTAGTTGCTCATAAAAGTTTCATTGAATCAATTAGTAAGAATTCCTTTTTTTGAGCATTTTAAAATGAACATCTGTGATTCGTATTATAACTGATAATAAACTCTAGGAATTCCCCAAGCTTTCTTTTCAAAATCTTTCCACAGCTGAGAACTTTCATCCATCCATCCGTCTTCTCAACCTTTAACTATTACAGCTGTTGTGTCATAATCTTGAATCTTAGCAGCATGCGTACGTGCTCATTCAGTACACTTGAAGTTGAAGTATTTTAACCTTTTGCATGTGCAAGACTTGACTTGCTTGTACAAAGCCCAGTAACACATCCAAGGACTTTTCACCAATGTTATACATGAAGCGGTCGGTAGCTATGTTGTTGGATTTTTTTTGCACTTTTAACATGTGCTATCATATGGCTCACAAACTTGACCAGCAGTAAAGCAGTATTTAATGTTAGTTACCCTGGATCTGTCCAGAAGCTTCTACATTACAGCTTGCTTTTTACATTCAATCATCCCCATCTGCCATCACTACTTTAGACTGAACAAAAGTACTGAACAAAAAACACTGTTAACTCACAAACTGATGTGTGTGCAGAAAATATGCACTTGGGTCAACATCTACATTGTCTGTGTATGTGAGTGTGGGATTCGGGTAAAGCCAATTTTATATAGAAATTACATATCGGTATTTTCAGTAAGTTCTGGTAAAGGAGCTACATGCAAGTCTCGTTTCATTTTTATTACCATCATATGCCACTACCAAACCCAGTTTAAGTGAAATTAAGACTTGCATTAATGCCAAATTGGGCGACAAATATAGTTTAAAATATATTCATACAAGCATTCTCTCATTTTAGTTCGTATCAACATTACTTGTCCTCATTACTTGCTTAATTTCACATGTAGCTCCTTTATGTGGATTTTATCAGCAACAGTTCCATCTGTGCATCCCCCACTAGTCCCATTTCTCCTTCTCGTTTTCTTTTAGGTTGTCTGTGTCAGAGTTAAAAGCAATTCAGTATGGTGCTAACAGTCCATGTTTAATGCATCTGGTATGTATACTGTGCTGTTTTAATGAGCGAGTTTAGTTTTAATGAGTCAGACAGCTCTGCCATTCATTTGGTGATTTATATATTTAAGCTCACCTGATTTCATCAAGTGAGTTGTCCTTGTGTTTACAGTGAGAAGTTCTTTTAATGTCTTGTAATAGAATATGTAATGCTGCATTTAGCTGGGCGGTTTTGGGCTTCTTACAGTAAACAGGATAGTCATCACCCCAGTAGTAAAAGGTAAAAACAAATGTAAAATGTTTACGTTAAACAAATAACATTAACCAAAAAAAAAAAATTTAAATGGAACTCCACTGTTAAGACATCAATTTGATAGATCATGTTTTCTTAAACACTTTTCATTCAAAGTCATGTTTCATGCAAAACAGTAGTTTGTTTTAACAAAGACACACATTGTTATATGTTCAGCTAAAAAAGAAGCTTGTTCTACATATTTTTTTTTTTTAAACAGAGTTACATCATTTCCAGGGCAGGCACCGTACGTACGAACCAGGTACAGAGGCATGCCACATATTTGCATTGCTTTTGCATTCTACTTTTGGCAGCTGTGATGTCATCGGAGCAGCGAGTCGGTAGGTACGTCTCTTACGTCATACACAACTTTTTCGTTATCAATCCATCATCTTTGAGTTAATTGACCAAATGTTTTTGCGCTGCTACTATAACATCACAGAGGAGTTTTCAGGAGTCGTACAAGCTCAAATGGAGATAGAAGCAGCGCAACAAGGCTCAGTGGCGCATGCAGAGATGGGGTCAGGGCTGAATGAGCGGGGTTAGGGTGTGGAAGGGTCTGGCCCAGGGCTGCAGTCAGTTTCATGGATGGGTAAAAGTCAAGTCAAGGAAAATTGGCAAGGATCAAGTTGTTTTTTTTTTTCTTTTTGCGCTACATTACTTAGTTTTAATCACATTTAGTTTCTTAACTTTATACAAGAATATTTCACAAATGAGGCTCGTTGTGGCTTGTATCTCTCCCATTGCTGGTACTTTCATAGGAGAATGGATATGGTGAGAGATTCAGTTATATCTGTCAGATATGTATTCAAATATTTCACATTTACATATTCCATATGTATGTAAAATATAAAGGTTTATATATATACGCAGTCAATTTGTCAAATCCAAATTTGTGCTCAGATTTATGTCTGACCAACCAAGCTTCATCTAACGCAGCGGTAATAGACACGCGTTACATTTATTAATACTGCTTTAGTATCAATTTGCATTGTTTAAACTTGGTAATGTTTTAATGGAAATGAATTTGTAATGAGAGTTCTTTTTTATGTTCATGTCAAATCAAATATCACTGACTGCAATTAATATCTAGTTAATCGAGATTCAATTAATTCCAATTTATATAAGTAGGTATTTTAGTAATATTAAGACATAACACAAAGATCTTATACAGCAATACAATCTGTGCAATATCTGATCTGTTCCAGCAACACAAAAGGAAAGATTGAGAGACTGGCCTGTAATTAGGGGAAGAAAAAAAAAAACAGGAAGAGTTAGAGGCAGAATTTCAGTTACTATATATATGTATAGTAGGACTCCTCCCTTACAGTAAAATCACCACTTTTGAGTTAACTCCGAGGTAAACTGTGCAGGATTAACCAGGAGTTGCTTCACTTAGTGCTAACTTGACTGTTCATTTCTCTTCTTGTTCTTAAGACATAGAAAAACTTACTGTGCTTTTGTCAATATTGTTTGTTTGACTGCTAGAGTCACCAGCCTTTCCATTTTATGAAGTTCCAGACCTGCATTTGTGTACACTTAACAGAGTAGTGTGACATTGGAAAGAGAATCTTAACTGTATCCATTCTCCTTTCCTCTGTACACCCCTCTAATCGTTCTGCCATCTTTGAGAAAAGTCAGTGCTAGCTATCAGATCCGCCCTTACAACAGATTTAAGAGAGTCTAAGACCGACCTATTGCCTTGGTTTGTTGTGTGGCATTTTACTCTTGGTAAGACGAGGGTTTTATCATTTGTATATCTTTTGTATATATTAGTATAAATAAACTAACTGAGAGGTTCAGTTGATATTTAAAAAAAAAATGAAAGAAATGATTAAAGTAAAACGTTAAAGAAGAAAAAACATAACGGGTAAGGAATTAATAGAAATAGTGGTAGAAATAACATCTGTGATTTTTAAAAAAATAATAAGGTTTAAGAGGTGGATTGGGTTTAGGTGATTTAAGGGTTGTGGTCGGTGTTCATACTCTCACGCGCTTTCTTACGTCCACTCGTTCGCTCATGCTTTCGTTCACTCACACACTCTCACTCTTCGTGGAGCTGTAGCCGGTAGCGGCTGTAGCGGATCTGGAAGAAGAGCCTTTCCATCAGTGAGCGGCTCATTCCAGGCAGAGTGTAGTTCTCAGTCTCGCCCACCTTTTGAAAGCCCAATGATTCATAGAGCTTGTGGGCGGCCATCTTGACTGCTGTCGTTCCCAGAACCACGGCTGAGTAGTTGTTAAGCATAGCGAACTCTAGGACCCGTCGTCCCAGCGCCTTGGCAATGCCCTTCCCACGGAACCGAGAGTCCACAGACATGCGCCGCAGTTCTACTGTGTTGTCTTCTTCTCGTCCCTGTGCTGCGACAATGCCCACCACCTGACCGTTTAGCACTGCCACCCAGAAACAGGAACCTGCAGAAACAACCGCAAGAACTCAACATATGCTAGACAAAGCAGTAGAGACCTGTTTCTATATGTGAAAGAACACAATGCTGATACACTATAAAGAAATTCAATAACCCTGTCAGAGGATGTCTCAGATGTAAGAGACTGCATTATGAACTCGTCTATGAGGAGCTTTGAAATGTAAAGGTCATAAGTACTATTCAAACAGGATAAGATTTCCAGACATAGTGTATGTGCGTTACGTAATGTAACTGGAAGAAGTCTGCAATAATTATGATCGATTCATAAGCAATTTCTGTATAAAACACAGACCTGGGTGTATCTTCACACTAAAGATTCCATGTGTACTACATACAGCTCATTTTAATACAAACTGATTGTTTTGACCTTTATTATAAGCACTTGTAAGGCTTGTGGCAATCCGGATGGATCATTAGTAAATCACATGACTAACATGTATGTGGCCTTTACCTGTCCTAAGAAATAATTTACCTAAAACCCCCAAAGGCATGGCTACTCTGACAAGTCTTTTTAAACATTGGCTATAATGTATTGTTCTGCATTTTAGACTCAGCTCATGTTTGCTTTCGTTTTGGTTTTGGTGGGAGACGACAGAAAAAGAGCAAAACACTTTTTCCCCACAGAATATATTGGAATCTTTACCGACATATCAGTTCAGATGGGATATAGATTAGGAGGGGTTATTTCTACTGGTCATTTTATATAATGAATTAGTGATTTTTCTAGACACATTACCCCACCTCCCCCATGTAAACCTTCTCCAAAAGAATGAACAGGGCTCTAATTGAATCCTGTAGTTTTATGAGACACAAAATAAGCTTTTTATTATTCTTTTGAATAAATGTTGTGACTGTTTAAAGCTCAAAAGAATTTTTTAAACTTTAAGACCGAGATGAATGTTATGTCTTTATCCCTTTGCTGATCATTATTTTTTAAGTGTTTTGTTTTCGGTTGCTAAAGAAACTGAAACCTGTGTCCTTCGCAGTCCTTCCCTCACGCATTTAACAGTCACGCTCGCACTACGATAACAGGATTCTGGTGCGAAAGGGTTAAACCCCTCTTAGGCTTGCTCAGCTGTGGACCAAATAATGGTTTAATTGTTATGGTTTCTGTATTAAAATAAGTAACCTAAAAAAAATCTCTTATTACATTACCTCTCTGATATAATAACAGGCGCATGGAGTGTGTAAAGACAAAGTGTCTTCACCAGCAGCATCAAGCGATCACCAACTTTGCAAACATCATTATGATAATGTGGTAGATGGCTAGTGGCACACCTGATGCATGCAATTCAAATCCAGCATTATTGGAAATAAGTCAAATAAAGCTGTCAGTAATCTGTCTTTTTAAATGAGATCATGCTACATTCTGTGTGTAATGAGAGAACCTCTGTCCCAGGGGACTAAATTAGTGGAGGCTAAATGTGCAGATGCACTGAGACCCAGCTGTTTCTATTATGTCTGTGTCCAGCAACAGATCTCAGAGCCCAGGGATTAAAGCAGACAGGAGGTTCTGAACATGCCTGTCACCTCAGTGATAAAGGAGACGGTGCGGCGTTTGGGCCCATGGGTCAGGTTTGAAGCACTGCCCGCCATCTGCTTTGAACGAATCCATGCCAGGAAAAATCATATCTACGTGTGGAGTGTTTATTTGGAGCTGCTACCATGTGTGCATTTACTGAGGGCATGCTGGTGTTGAAAGCAGACATTGTAGTTGAAAGACATGCAGACTAGATGCAGTAAAGATGGACTGGAATGTCACTAACGAAGTAAAGATCTTACTGGAGCTCAAGTGAAGAGTCATATTATGCATCCAGTGTGTGTGTGTAGGGCTTATTAGCCATGTGTAAAACAAGGGTGTAAGGAGAATGAGATACTTGTGAAATGGGTTCTCTCTCTCTCTCTCTCTCTCTCTCTCTCTGTGTGTGTGTGTGTATTTTTTTCCTATTCATGCATTACTCACCCTCAGTCTTTGCTAGCCATTATTCAAAACCTATTTCATAAATAATGCTGCTTATAATGCAGATAACTACACTTTTTCACATGAAAATATTTTTCTAAAAAAAAATCACATTACTGCTGACCTGAAACAGTGCGTTCATAATATCCTTACTAATTGCTCTTCATGTGTTATAATCTACACCCCGCATACTGCATCATGCTGCATCTCTGCAGTCTTTCAGGCCCCTCCCTCCATGTGGGTAGGCCCCAGGGAGCAGAGCGTGTGTTAATATTGATCAGCCCGTCATGTTCGCTCCAGCAGTGCCAAGTCAGCGCTTTCATGCTGTCAAACCAAACACCCACATGTACATATGGCCCAATACATACAGTGTGTCATACTGTTTAAGCAACCAGATCCCATTCTACATCAGTGTTATTAGCACAAACTCCGACAGATATACCTTAACTTACACATAAAACCATAAAGGCGGCACACAATCTGATCCTCCCTCATGAGCTATCCCTCTGCATTTCCATCTCATCGCACACACCCACCTGCACACACACACACACTTCCAGTGTAAGTAGGTGTGTAAGTGATGTGTCCAATAACAAACTATGAAATTATTTATATCTGTGCACTGTAGCTCTTATTGCACTCATTTTTTACTGTTGAGCACACACACCACCATAGATTTAATAAATATTTGTCAGGCAGATCTGTCCACTATGACCACTATGGTTTTTTTGTTTTGTTTTGTTTTTTTTTTTAAATTTAAATACTGTTATAAATTGGAGTGTACTGTCTCACACCTTGTATATTCCCTGATGGTACTTCATGTGCCTGAAATTAACCTCGATCTTTCAAACGCTATTTTCTCTTGGATGCGTGTGTGACAGTAGCCTTGAGGGCTGGCAATCCCCAAAATCAAGAGCCTACTCCACCTACTCTAAAGGTCACGACCTGTCAGATATATTAAAGCATACAGGCGTATTAGCTTATTACTGTGCAGTAATAGGGTAATAAGAGCTTTGAAACATACATTTTACTAGCCTTGTTATTATTTCACCATCTTTTTTTTTTAAAGCTTTAAGCTAAAAAACACAAAACAGAGTGGATAAATATAAATCAGCCTACTGATTTTTTCAGGCTTTAACACTAATGACAGGTTCAGCTACATTCCATAGCTGTAGCCAGCTTTGGTGCTTTCTTGTCTTGCCTGAGGGGTCGATTTAAGCAGACCATTCTGCACAGTCCTATAGTTTGTTAACCACATCTTTCAAGACTTTTGGGAAAACTCCAATGTGATTTTGCCACAAATAATTTCAGCTTCTGTGCGGATATGAGAATGGCCTCACTGTTTGGGTATGGATTAACCAAACATTTTAAAAATCCATCAAGGGAGATGTGGCTGGTGTATTTGATTATAATCCATCATTATTCTTCTGACTTGAGCTTGATTTTCATTTACATTTCTATAGATATTGCCCTATTACTTTTAATAGACTAACACTCTCTGTTCTTAAATGCTCTTCCATTATGCTTCCATTATCTGGACTGTATTATTCTTCCTGCCCCATGAACCAACAGATTAGCTCTCTGTAAAGCTAATCAAAGGGAACTGAAAAGAAATGGAAAGCTGCAACATTAAAGCAGCCACTCTCTCTCTCGCTCGCTCGTTCACTCGCTCTGACAGATAATTCAGTTAGTCCTGTGCCACAGCTTAGAAAAGAGATGGAGAGACTGAGGCTTCCACATTAACAAAGAGAGATGGAGAGAGTCAGAGAGGGAGAGGTTCCCCTGGGAGATCTCTTTGTCTGCATGCTGCCAGTATGCAAAACCATTTCACAGCTTCTACTCTATTCCTTCCCCCATCTCCTGACCCAACACTCAAAGCCCTTCCTCCTTCTTTCTGTACTAAATTAGGAAACCTGTACCAAGCTGGTATTCTGAGGAGAATGATCAGGTGGTATAGTTAAGCAGACAAATACAACAGCCTCAGCTTTGCTGCTTTTCTTTGATACCAATCTGAATTATCTAATCTAAATCTCATCAATACTTTTGGATTTTACAATTTAGGTGTACTTATTCCAAGTACAGGTCAACAGAGACCACTGAGAACAAAAGGCTGGACGTTATAGACTTCACTGTTGACATCTGCAGTAAGTCTACTGATGTGCCGTGTGTGAGACTGGAGCTGCAGCTGCGAATGCTGATTTCCCCAGCAGGGGATGTATTGTTTGAGTGATCACTCTCCCACTGGTAGACATACTGAAATAGAAAGGATTCGAGAACAAAAAACGACTTCTTTAAAGAAGCCCTGCTGATATGCATAAGCAACCCCCATATACCCACCACCCTTTTTGTTATGAACATATAGATACTTAGTCTTTACGAAAAATGAGGTTATTTCCTTTATCCACACACAAATGATGCTGATAAAATTAGAGTATTGATTGGATAGATTGTGCAGGGACTGGATGATGTGTCATGGACTACTCGACCTGACTAAGCTCCCAGTGATTCAGTGCGTATGCTGACACGCATTGCTATAAACACCGAGCCGTTTGAGCCATAGTGTGTACTTTCCCTGTTAACAGATTAGTAACACAAGGAGAGTGACATATCAGGAAAAGAACAGGCAATCACTGATGAACTTGCAAAGATCTGCACAGGAATAATGATAAACTCCCCCCATTTCTGATCCAGTCAGTCAGAATAGGCTAGCATAATTACCACTGCCATTTTCTAGTTAATTATGTTAACAGGACACATCTTACCCATGCAATCATATGGATTAAAGGATGAAACCTTTCCTTGATCAGGATATTTACTCTTGAAATTTAATCTTGCTCTGGTCTGAAACAAGGAACCATACTCACAAATTTGAAACAGTGAAATGAAACACAGCTAAATGTGTGTCTGGTAATCTTTCAGACACGTGTAGCAGGAACCAGTCCTGTCATGCTTGGCGCTATGCGGCAGTAAAGAGTGCTTCAGCGATTTCTTCCCCTCCCACGATCAATAGAGGCATAAGCAGTGAGCCAGGTCCAAGCTGCTGCATATTTAATAAGTCCATTGCATTAAAGCAGCACTTCAGACAATTAACCCATACAGAACTACTAAAGAGAATAATTTGTGTCACATCTCTGCTGATATTTTTGTAAACTGAGGCCTGATGAATTTTAGTTTGTGCACTTTGTTACAGCTCTGAAAAACTGCACAATGTGGTGAAAGACAAGGACTAAAGCTGAGATGCACTAGTATAACTGCTTGTGTATAATTTATGCTCAGTCATACTGGAAAATGATGGTGCAGATTTAAACAAGACAGACCCAGTTCTACAGGTGTAAAGGTGTCGCATGGGATGTGGTTAAGATTAGGGGTGTGCATCAGGACTGGGATCCTGCAGGAGGCAACAGAAATGTTATGTGGTGGAGGGTTTTGTTTTCATGCAGGCCAGCGGTCAGATGTGAAGCTTATGGGTGCAAGCAAGCCGTCAAATATTCGAGAAAGTGAATGATACATTTACAGCATTCATTCGTTCACCCTTAGAAACTGCCTGGTTAAGGTTGTGGTGGTTTAAATTAGGTTATTAGTTTATATTTTGGGCACTAGAACCAACTGAATTCATTAGAAAATGTCACAGGCAGGTACAAACAAAAATAATCATGGAATAAAAACAGTCCTGCTCATGTTTCACTATTTTGAAAAGAAAAAGACTTGTCAGGTTTAGGCCACACCCACTCTAAATACAGATACAGATATTATTGTTTGGAGCCCTAAACAGGTACGGATAGGTCCATGGCTTTTTACAGTGCTCGGCTACTTTGGATTATTCGATCTGAGTGCCCTTTTTTGCTGGAGAAATTTTGAAGTGTCAGTGCTGCATGGCATTATTAGTGTAATTAGACCCTGTTAGACACTAATTTATTGTAAACACTCACTGAGTTCATTACACAATTACTTGTTTTTCAGGCTGAGTGTTCCCTTACCTGTGGGCTTCATGTAGTATGCCTCTATATCAGCCATATCTGTGTGGAGTGCGCAGTCCAAGTAGCTGAAGATGACTTTTCTGCTATAGTAATAGCGTGCTCCCATTAGAATGAAAGGTGTGCAGCATGTCAGCATGACGGACTTGGTCATAACAAAGCACATTACTATGGAGAAATGGAAGAAAAATAAACGTCACCTGTCAGAAAAGAGAACCACAAAGTTTGATTTTTGGAAGAGGAGAGAGACACACAAAAACACACAACAGGAAAGCACATGGTGTCCACATTTTTATCAGTATTAAAACAGTTGTCCTGACTGCAGAGATGAAACAGTGGGGGGCTTAATGCTATTCCAGCAGTACTAATGTCATATTTCCATTGGTGGAACATCTCAATTTGTGTGTGGTTTGAACACATGATGGCGCCCTCGGGAGCACACACAGTGCACCATAGTACACAGCTACAACCCAAACCGCATGGTGCCTTACTCAGCAGTGACAACACAACCATAGAGCATACTATACTGAGCTGTGTGTCATGTCTTTAGTAGAGCAGTATGCGGATTGAGATGCAGGTTATGGTTGTGTTTTTATGCGATGGGATACTGGTTCACTCCACTGCACTGCTTACTGTCAACACAAACACTGACTCCCACCAGCAACTCCCACCATCCCAACTCTCAACTGCCCAAAAAAAAAAAAAACATTGCAAACAAGCACTCAGTGTGGAATGTTCTTCATATACCTGCAGTTCTTGAGGAGAGCCGATCAGACCAGTTCATCTTCAAACTTAAGGCCAAGTATAGGCTGTATAGGTTTTTTTGTGAGTGTTATGTTTCCATCTAGCACACGTTGGGCTGTTCTATGGAGAGACCCTGACAGGTTCTACAGTCTCAGAAAAAAGTACTAAACGTAACTTTCCTTGTCCCTGAGGTGGTATCCATAAGGGTATATCTTTTTTAACTTTCGTATCTATTACCTGGTAATGTAAAAGTAGTTTACGTTTAAAAATCATTTAAGATGCACGAAGGACCAATAGTGTACCGTTAACTAACAACACTTTATTTAATGCTTAATTTCAGAGTAGAACTTTAAAGGTACCTTACACGCTCAGAAGAAGCGCACCTTTCCTAATTCCTCTACTTACCTTTAGCATTAAAAGGTACACCACCTGCACCTTTCCAGGTAAAAGGTACAAAATGTGTATGCTTGAGGAGAACACTCCTGGGACAAGGAATGATGCAGTTTAGCACCTTTTTTTTTTCCTGTGTACATGCACCTTTCCAAGTAGAAGATACACACTAAGGATGCAATAGATCTACCACACCACTGACAAGGAGTGTATTTCATAGAGTGCATGTAGAACCCTAAAGCAGGTTCCATGAAGAGCCCATTTACAAAGCTTGGGGAATACTTTTCCTTTTCTAAGTGTGTGTGTGTGTGTGTGTGTGTGTGTGTGTGTGTGTGTGTCTAACTAAACACAGTTTGCCCTATATAAATAAGGCATGTCGTCTAATTTGGAGACATGCTTGATTTGATTGCTCCAGGATTTCTCAGATTTCAGCAATATCGGATTCAGTGAAAAAACTGTTAAGCGAATTATGAGATAAATAATAAATGTGAACGACAACGAGGAGAATGGCTCGCCCACGCAGTAACTATATACTCTTCCGGTGCAGCAGCGACAATCATTCGTTCATTCATTCATTTCTCTCTCTCTCTCTCTCTCTCTCTCTCTCTCCCCACGCTGCTCCTCTACCGGCTTCTTTGTGTGGTGATACCGACGTCGCTCACACTCAACCGCATTTATACACATTTCTGATTTTTGTAAAAAAAATAATAATAATTGATGTGTGTAATTGAATAACTCCTCCGGTCGTCTACATTACTCCTCTTACCTGTGAGCACAGCGTAAATAAACTGAGTGTGTGGCTGGTGTTTAAGACCGCGGAAGGCCGTGTTGGGTATCCGCTCCATGATGCCTTCATTGAAGATGCGGCGCACCTCTCCGTTATCACCGCGCTCGAAGTCGCGGATTAAAACCTGCTCCCGTTTCGCGTCCTTCCGCTCAAACGCGTCGGAAGCCGACGTCCACATCTGCGAAGAGGAAACGATCAGAGAATCTTTTTTGTTCCCAGCTATGGCGTCGGGGTCGTCCGCAACTATTTTAGTCTCGCAAACCATTTTAGGAGACGAACAATGCATGCAAGTGGCCTCGGATAAACTGAAATCGGGGAGAAATTTAAAAAAAAAAAAAAAAAAAACGAAATAATAATGGATGATGGGTGCGCTTTTTTATGTGGAAGGAAACAAAAAAGGCATGCGGCGTAGCAAACCCTGAGCTCTCTCACGACCAAAGAGATGCCGGCGTAGCTCACGCGCTCTTTATAGCGGGATGTGCCGGCGCATTCGGGTTCCGGGTGGGCGTGGCCTCCTCCCGCCGCTGATTGGGCGCAAACTCACCGCCACATTGCGCCTATAGGAGGAACGCATTCAAAAGAGCTATGTCCTGATGGGTTTGCCAAAAAAAAAAATCTAATTTCTGCCAGAGCATGCGGGCGAAATTCCACACGTGTGTGTGTGTGTGTGTGTGTGTGTGTGTGTGTGTGTGTGTTTAGGGGGAGGGTAAACGCAGAATGCGTCCTGTTCTTCAAAATTATCATGTACAAACGCTTCCAGAGTTTTGGTTGCGTCATTGGGCGATGTGCTTGCAGTGCACAGTGGGTGCTGTTTAAAGTGTTCGGCTGGAGATGGAGATCATTTGGGAAGGTTTGTTGGTGAGGTGTGCTCTCTGTAATGAACTGAGTAGGCTTTAAATCCAGTGCATCCTTTGATGTGACTCGTTGCCTCTCGCTGGCGCGCTAGTGTGTGTGTGTGTGAGAGTGTGTGTGTGTGAGAGAGAGAGAGAGCGAGTGGGTGTGTTTGAGAGAGAAAGGGAGACAGAGCGAGTGTGTGTGTGAGTAAGAGAGAGAAAGCGTGAATCTGTGTGAGCGCGCGTGTGTGTGTGTGTGTGTGTGAGAGAGAGAGAGAGAGAGAGAGAGAGAGACGGCTTGGTTTTGCTGCACTGCAGTGCCTCCCATTTTTTTGTTCACCACCCAAACCCGCCCTTTTCTCCTCGTGAAGACTCGAGCACGGGGTTCCCGTCTCTCCTCGTGGACGGCTTCTGCACATTAAGCATGAAGCAGACGTGCACACTAGCGCACTTCTATACTGTTGCAATACAGCCACGAACACAACAGCACAATGTTAAACAATAAGCTATAGCATGCAGGGGGTTAACTGTCTGATG
This sequence comes from Pangasius macronema, assembly GCA_037577455.1. Lineage (NCBI taxonomy): Eukaryota > Metazoa > Chordata > Actinopteri > Siluriformes > Pangasiidae > Pangasius > Pangasius macronema. Next base: position 7,224,347 of record CM074948.1, on the reverse strand, counting down.
CGCCACATGGCATATCCAAAGGCACGCATATGGGAGTTATCTCTACATCGCATTGTTCACAAAACTAATAAATAAATAATAAAACTAATAAATAATTGCATAAAACGAACATGTGTTGCATCAGTGATACATTAGCGCCCATTAACTGTCCATCAGCCTCAAAAGAGCTTCGTCTTAAATAAGGGCGCATTCCGAGCGCATTGTACGGAACTAGTTTAAACTGGATCGTTCCCTCCTTTTCCCTCATGCTTCCCTCCCCCTCATCAACACTCGGAGAGAGAAAGAGAGAGAGAGAGAGAGATTCTCGTGTAGGATGGTTGACGTTAAGGAATCCCGCGCATGTCTAAAACACCGCCGTTTATATAGCAAATGAACATATTTGTGCACTAAAGAAGAGGAAGAGGATTTCTGTTCCTCTTTCTCAGCATCAGCACCTGCGGCGAGCAACGGGTGTGCCAGCGCGCATGCGCATACAGCACCAAGATGAGTCAGGCTGATAAACTTGGACACTCAGAACTGCTGATCCTTATTATTTCTATGAACGTGTGCGCGTGCTGTACATACAGCAAGTGTACATTTATGAATCTGTTTGGGGTTAGTTAAGCATAGGAGTATTGCCTAACGTTACATGACAGATTTCTGGTAATATGTGCTAACAAATTAAATGCACAATTTTACAAATTAAAGGCAGATATGAAGTCTGCTAATTAGACAAATGAACAAATAATTATTGATTGATACTTTAGGATCCTTATATACATAAAAGCATAACATATTTGCCGTTCTCTTTTTTTGCAGTTCATTGTCCTTCTTGTTTCCTCACTTCACCTTTGACCTCTGCCTGGCGTAGTGGAAGGAAGCCGTGACCTGAAAGGCCACACAGAGTGATCAAAATTCCACAAACTGCATTCCAGTTTGACTTTGACCACAAGTTGTCGGTAGAACAGGCTTTTTGATTTAAAAACAGCTGCACTATCCGCAACTGAGAAAGTACAAAAAGTTGTAGATCAGAGGAGGTTTGGCTACATTTCCGAGTGGCTAAAGCCTAAAGAGATCAGAGACGCACTTAAAGGAACCAGACAAAACCTTCAGAAAGATGTCTGGAAATCTATTAATCATGTGGGTTCACTTTTATTGAAACCATGTCAATGCATTAACAACACATACTGAGGTTTCCAAGAAAAAAATAACTTAAATATAAAGTTACACATATAAAGTGTTTGTTCTCTCTCTTGATACAAATCTATGAGTGCCCTTCAGTGAGTCTGGAGATCACTGAACAGCTACTGTCATGTGTAGGGCCTTGAGGTCTCTGGGTTAAACTTGAGAGATTGAGGTGGACTGATGCAAATTAACTTGCTGAAAGAATGTGGGCCTCCTGTGAATGAATGCTTGTGGGTGAGAGAAAGAGCACATGTGTATGCACCATGCATACATGCCCTGTGGGTGTATTGAACCAAGCTCAGCGTGAGGCCACACTAAACACACACACACATACACACACACACAGAATAACTAGGTTTATAGAACTGTCTCGCTCTCTCTTCTGGCTTAAGAAGGAAGTGTCTGAGAAAGGTTTACAAGCAACATTATCAGTGCTGCTCTCAAATGAAACAGATTTCTACTGTTGCATGTTACTAAGAAAGGTTATGGACAACACCATGACCAAAAGTAAGATTTAAAAAAAAAAAAAAAAAAAGATGTTCTGGATTTTAGTGCAAGTTTAACTTCTTTGCATTTTAATGCAAATTTCATAGCCAAACGCATGACACCTCAATGGATATTGCTGCATGTGGTGTTACTGAGAACCGAATTCACTTGCTAAGTCAGGTTCAAGAACAAAAGTTTCTTTACGAGTATCTATTAGTAAGATATATCATGCGTAAATAAGACAATCCTGTACAATGCAGGTAGGATATAGGGATCTGAGGTGGGTTCCTGCTAGAGATTTGTTCGGTTTGGCTTCATCTGATGAGTTTAGTCATAAACACTGAGGCTGATGTTAGATTTAACCTGCACTTTAGAGGCAACCTTTAGATTTATTTTCTTGGTCAAGATCACTCTGATATCTGATAGACAGATTAACAGATAACATCAAACCATTTTCTCGGTGTGACCAAAATTCAGTATAATTTAAGTGTTTATGATTGAATATGTTTTTAATTTATCAACAAATCAACCATGAACAACATTGAAACCCATTAATAGTGCTTTTGGCAATATTTAATTAAATATAATCTTATCTTCTTCTCATCGCAGTCAGATTGGAGTGTATGTGAAAGCTGAGTTTGATTGGTTTCCTGCATTTAGCTTTTTCACCAAAGATTAAGTAATGTGTGAGCGCAAAATGACCAGCATCTCTGATCTACAACGCGCCAACCGTTTAGAGACCCAGAGCATATGAAAGCTCATTTAATGGCCAGTTTGTTCATTCTGGGTTAGTAATATTTTAACAAGAATTGTTAATGGTTTGCGGTGGGACTTTTGGAAAGCTTCATTTCATCTTCAGTATTTTATAACATTTATTAATGATTTCAGCTAGTTTGCTATGACCACGTATTGTTTGGAGCAGAGCCATTTCTATGTTTATAAGTCTTTTGTTTTTGCAAAAGCAGTTATGAAAATGTTTTAACATTTGCGGTTAAACTTCAAGAAATCGGTTCAGTCGGTTCGAGAATATAATAAGAAGTTGAAGTGTGACAAAGGTATAAGTGAACTTTGTGACTTTATTTTATTGGGGAAAAACAATCTAAAAGGCCGGATCACTCTCATTAGATATCTTGTAGCACACAGCATATATTCAATTTATCGTTGATACTAACGGTCTAATATCAACTGTAAGTCATATCTAGGCTTACAGAAAAACCTTGGTGTCATATTTGATTCGTAGTCCAGATTTGACACACAAATCATCTCCAAAGCCAGTTTTCACTGCATAAGAATGGCTGCAAACCTCAAAACCTTTCTCTCGTTTTACAGCAAATTATTCATGTCTGCATTACTGAACTCACTATACGTTGGGCTCATTTAGTTCGTGTTGTACTGTAGTGCAGACTGCTGCTGCCAGGTTGTTCACAAGCACAAATAACACTAAAATAAGTCCATTACACCAGGCGTCCCATCACTTTATTGGTTCCCAGTTCAATTTAGAGGTCAGTTTAGTGAGTTAAGTGCTCTTATTTGTTTTTAAAGCACTTTATAGTCTTTCTCCTCTTTATATTGTTGACATTACTATCACCTTTGATAGATCACAAAATATCTTGGCTGTTCCAAGGTCACAATTAAAACTCACCGGAGACTGGACATTTGTCATCAACATCCCTAGAGTCTGGAACTGTTTACCAACAGCTTTAAGACAAACCTCCCTCCATTTCAGAATCCAAATCACATCTTTAAACCTACTTTAAACACTCAGGCATTTGAGTACAGTCAGTAGGTGATAGTCAACAGGTGATACATTTGTTGTAGTTATATCTGTTACATAGTTTTTATTTTTGCATTGCTCTTTGTTTGTCTGGCTGTTTAATGTGTTATTTTCTTCTTGATTTCTTGATCTTTTTTTTAATTTCTTATGCTGTTGTATTTCTTGTATCAATTTATTCAATGTACCACACTTTGGCTGATGTGAGTTGTTTAAAACATGCTTAAATATAAAGATTTAGCTATTCGATAGATCACTTGGTAATTTTTTTTTTACTTCTTTAATTGCCAACAGTCTGTAAACTGCAATAAAACAGAAAAACCCAAAGTGTACAAAATCATTTTACTTACTAACATGCACTTTCTTTTTTTACACCTTAAGGAAGCTGTTGAAGGGAGCATGGGCTGATCATCTAGAGTCATCACTGATCACACCAGGAGTCTTGAGAGGACCAGAAGTGGCCGATGATGGGCTGGTGATTTCCATCTAAAAACTTAAAAAGCATGTCAGTAGCCCTTAAACAAAGATGTGTTATATGTAGGTGTGTCTCCTAAACTCCATCAGCACTTTGTGTATGGCTTTATGAGTTTGACATTCAAACTCAACCCCAAAGTTGTTATTCAAAATCATTCCATAAGAGTGGTCAGGCTTTGTATGACCCTTCTCCTGAGTTTCATCGGTCACGTTTGAGTAAGAATACAGACGACAAGTTATTTCTGACCTTTGACCCAGAGTGACTCTTCACATCATGATTCATCACAGTTCACAGTGACTGTGAGCTTTATGATTTCAGTTTAATAATGAGAAATTAGGATAATGCCTGAGGGAAAACTCCTCCCTGAAACACATTAAATATGTTTATTTTGAAATATTTGTGATATGTTTAGTGATTCTGCTAATAATTTTAGTATAATAATAATTATTCCTGTGAGCAGTTAGCCGCTCTGTGGTCACAGCAGGACTCTGCTAGCACAGCTTAACAATCTCAAACATAAGTGATAAGGGTCAGATTTTGCTGTTTGCTACAAAAAAAAAGAGCAAGAACACTCGCCATTTTCCTCTATGTTCAATATCACATTAAAAAGAAATTAACTGTAGTAGTAATAGTATTAGTAGGAGTCGTAGTAGCATAATCAGCGCAAACACTGGACTCACAGTTCCAGAATAAATTGCATGTGCATATCGCAGTTGCACTGAGTTACAGCAGTGGTGGTATTAGCATGAAGCTGTTTGAGCAGAGTGTACAGATGCGGAAGTGAGAGAGCTGGACAGACTAAAGTGCTGCTGCATCACTCTCTTCAGGTAGAGATTAACAAGGGCTTATGCTGCGTTCAAGGCAAAGTGCCAAATGTGAAAATGATGTTACTACAATTTGCAAATGACGTACAAGGCACCATGAATGCAGCATTAATCCCACTGGCACCTCTATCAGTGGGTAGTTGAACAGCATTGTGGGTAAAGTCAGAACTGAATCAGGAAATAAATAATTTTCACATTTGAAAAGCACATACTGATTATAAATATTGCATGTGGTTGAGGGTGGATTTTGTTTTGTTTTAATGTGTGCTAGGTTGTTTCAAGCAGCTGAAGGTCACTGGCTTCTGTTACCTATGAAGGCTGCCGGTGGCAGCACATCTGGTAGAGAGGGAAAGATCAAAGGCGTGGGAGAGAAAAGTTCAAAGGCTTGTTTCAGTTTCAATCCAGAGGAAACTTCTCAAATCTCTGCGCTCGACATTTGGAGGGGAAGTTGGGGAGAAGAAAAGATACAATAGGAAGACATAGAAAGCTAATTTGCTACATGCTTATGGATAATCTTCTACTAAATTATAATCATATGATCATAATGGAGACACACATTAGCTTGGCTGGAGTAGTAGGTGTTCAACTCAATCATCAGGTCAACAAAATTTAAATCAAAGTTGTTTGAATAGTGCTTTTAACAAAACTGTTAACATTTACTGCAGTTTTGGTTGCTGCTAGCAATGAACTCCTCTCTGGGTTTTATGGTTAAGATCATACAGTTTTGGCATGAATTACACCTTGACATACAAGTCCTGAAGAAAAGAAATGTGCACGTTTTAGTGCTCACACTATGCACACTTCTGCCTCTCATGTTCGACAGTCACTTCTCCACACTTGTCTATACCATAGTGTGCACACAATTCATAGCACCTTGTGCTCATTTTTAGAGACCACACTCACCAACCCTGCTCGGCACACTCAGGACAGCCGCCTTCTTGCTCTCTATGGAACATGATGCTTAAACTCCCTAAGATGCTTAATCAAGTTACTTGTATTGCAGAATGATGCTTGGAGCCCATGTTCTTGATATTCTCACGGAGCACAGTTTACAGTCTGCTTTCATTTAATCATTAATGAAATTAACGAAATATGTCCAGATCGCTGTCGACTGTTCATTACCTAGGTAATGTACACAATGCTTATGTCACGTAATATCACGTGGTCTCAAATATTAGTATCGGAGAATACAAGTACAAGTAAATAAGCACAGTGTTGGGCTCGTACCCAATACCCGTATTAGTATCATCACAGCTATATAGCTATAGATTCTGGCAGGGAAGCTGGTCAAAGGAAGTTAGAACTTAGCGTTAACTATGTAGCTCCTGTTTAGTTAATTGTAGTTGTCAATAAAATTGTTGATTCCTTCTCAGACTACTAATTCCTGGTGCAATATTTAATATGTGTAATCTTTAAGCTTCCACTGTTTATGTTTATGTTAACTGCTGTTATATTTTAACTTGCCTTGCTTGGGAACACACCGCCAAGCCCCCAGTGTAACCAGTTATTGGTTTCAGATCAGCATTTCAGTACTGAAACGAAGTCTTCTGTGCCAGTCGAGGCAACAGTGGAAACACACAGAATGGCTGAAGGTTAGGGAGCATATTTTATATACAATAACTGTCACCTCATAATATGGATTACCACAAGTTTTGACCAAAACAATAAACTCAAACAAGAAAAACAAGAAAAAAAAGTGGTTGGCTTGGGGGGTAGGCTGCAATCTGGAGTCAGTCTGGTTTAGTACAGCTGAAACTGATCTAAAAGCAGCGACATACAGACGTTGGGGGAGGAGTGGGTAGAGAGAGTTGGCGGAAAACATGCAGTGCATTGGTGTGGAATATCTGATAATGGAGCACAATGGGTCCCTGTGTCACCCCAAGCTGATTTGTACACTTTATTACACACATACTAGTAGCATCCACATTCATTTAGAACTACACGTGTCATTTCAGGTCAGAACACCACAGTGTGACGCTGCACTGCTTCTCTCATTTCTCTGGCTCAGTTAAACTTGTACAGTTGTACAACAAGGGCAACAAGACTATATAATAATTTTAATATTAACCATCTTTAGTACTCATGGTAACAAGTAGCTATTGAAAATGAATCAATATATCAGTTGGTTTTTTTTTGTTTTGTTTCGTTTTTTTCAATGACTGTGAGCAAACCCAAATAATGTAATATACATGATGTCTCATTAAAATGTGTTCATGACATTGTATGTACATTATCCAGATGTTGTAAGATGTTGAAGAGGGTTAGTCAGGGTCTGTAATGAGTGCTGACCCTTCATAATAAGAGAAAAGCACCTAGCTACTCTTGTTTAGGGCTTTTTGGTGTCAGTGTGTACCAGCATAATGCTCTCTGACAGCCTGGTTGGCACACTAAAAATAAGCTGTTTTTTTTTTTTTTTTATCCGTGTGTCTGTGTGTGTGTCTTTGTGTCTTTGTGTGTTTGTGTGTGTCCTGGGATGCCCGGTGTCTGCTTTGGAACCAGTGCCATGGGCATGAACCAGCCTGGCATCACTAGTGCACACCCCTAAACAGGAGTAGGGAGGGTGAGGGGGTTGACTATGTCCAGCCTAACAAGAGAGAGAGAGAGAGAGAGAGAGAGAGAGAACAGGCTGGAACCGGATTCTGTGACCTGAGAGAGACAGACAGACAGACAGGCAGAGCTGAGGGGTGCTGATGGAGGAGGATGAGGAGGAGGAGGGTAGAACAAGGTAGAAAAAACAGGATGCTCTTGAAAATAAACACATTTTTCATAAGAGATATTGCAGCCTGTACTTACAGAAAATAGATCTAGAGTTTGTGCAATATGAAACAGTGACCTGATAAAAGGGCTGTTCTCTTTCATACCTAATGCACTCCCAACCAACCACGCCATTTCTTCTGCCCTCTCCAAACCATCTGCCAACAAACTCCCACCTCACATGGTGAAGTGAATATTTTATTATCAGAGATGCTTAAGCCCAGGACTATTTATAGATCAGGTTGCTAATGGTGAATTCATCTCAAGACCACAGGAAAATATGGATGTATAATTAATGCATTATCAGCTGTATTAATTATTCATGAGGGCCTCCTCACCATGGCAGTGTTATAAAATGCACCCAATAGGTGTATTTGAGTATAAATAAATATACCTTTCTCATTACTGCTGTAATCCATGAAATAACAGTTTTTAAAATATCTGGTTAAAGTATGTAATTAACTAATTTAGAAAAGACCATTACTGCTAATCTAGATATATATACACACTACAGTAAATCAAAATAGCATTCTCCAAGATCTTTGTGCAGTATATTATGGGAAAGTGACAACATTGCAGTATCAGATAATCAATTTACAAAGCGTAGTGAAAAATTTAGATATTCTATAGCTAATAGCATTAGCCAGGTTGCCAGGTTTCAGCAAACTTTCCAGCCCTACTACATCTCAAAACACACACAAAAGACTTGAAACTTTCCCCAAAAAAATCCACTTATTGGAAGGGGGAGATACATTTTTCCCCCACATCCTTTGTATGAAACAAGGGCACTGTGGTGCACATGCATTTCTGTTGACATTATCTACTCCAAAATCCCCCTTTCCCTCTCCTAATCTTTGCAATATATCTTACAGTGATGTTTCTGTACATCATATCTGTACATCATAAATGCACTGTGTTCTTTTTTAGACTTAATTCTGCATGATTCCTGCCCCAATGGGCCTCTACTAATAATATGTCTTACATGTCAAATAGCAACTTTTTTTTTTTACCTTCAAAAGAGGTAATTAGTATTTTAACTGAATTTAAAATTATTGGAGTTGAGGATTTTATGAAGATAACATAACATACATTTGTTCAGTGGCTGGTATAAACTTTGAGGCTTGGCCCCTCTGGACAAGCCACCACTGGTTACAGTTCACTTATGGCGCACTTATGCCCACAGACACATTGAATTAATCTTGGATTAACTATCAATGGTGTTTGGGTATAAAAAGAGTGAAATGGTAGGGCAGTGGTAGCTCAGTATTTGGGCTGTTGGGCTACTGATCGGAAGGTTATGAGTTCAATCCCCAGCACCGCCAAGCTGCCACTGCTGGGCCCTTGAGCAAGGCCCTTAACCTTCAGCTGCTTAGTTGTATAAAATCATATTAATGTAAGTTGCTCTGGATAAGGGTGTCTGCCAAATGCCATAAATGTGGCACCAAAACTGCTCTGACCCAGTGAGTATGGAGTCCACAAGACCTCTGTAGGTGTGCAGTGATATCTGGCACCAAGACGTTAGCTTATCCTGTAAGTTGCAAGGTGGGGCATTCATGGATCAGACTTGCTTGTCTAGCACATCCAACAGATACTTGACCGTATTGAGATCTAGGAAATTTGTAGGCCAAGTCAACACCTTGAAATCTTTGTCATTTTCCTCAAACCATTCCTGAACAATTTTTGCAAGTGTGGCAGAGCGCATTATCCTGCTGAATGAGACCAGTGTGTACTTGGTACCAGGGTGTACTTGGTCTACAACAATGTTTATGTAAGTGGTATGTGTAAAAGTAACATTCACATGAATGCCAAGATCCAAGGTTTCCCAGCAGAACATTGCCCAGAGCTTCATACTGCCTCTGCCGGCTTGCCTTCTTCCCGTAGTGCATCTTGGTGCCATGCAGTAGCTGTTCTGTGGGATCAGACCAGAAGCGTTTGCCTTCACTTCCCACACGCATCAGTGAGCCTTGGGCGCCCATGACCCTGTCGCCGGTTCACTGGTTGTCCTTCCTTGGACCACTTTTGGTAGGTACTAACCACTGCATACCGGGAACACCCCACAAGACCTGCTGTTTTGGAGATGCTATCGTCTAGCCATCACAATTTGGCCCTTGTCAGAGTCACTCAGATCCTTACGCTTACTCATACCCAAGTTATTCACTTCACCTGTCTGTGGTTTTAATGTTATGGCTGATCTGTGAATTTCCTGTCATGGATGCATTGTACATGATTCTCAGCATTAACAAAACAACACTGCTTTTTTCTTTTCTTTTCTTTCTTTGTTTTTTTTCCACACAAAAACACTAAAAGAATTTATTACCACTTTTCAGAAATGGGAATCAGCAAAAAGAGTTGACTCATTCATGAACGACTCATCACCAGCATGCAGGCATCAGTGAGCTCTGAACCAGCTGCTTACATAGACTATCTATCTATCTATCTATCTATCAGTCATGTTCTTGTGGGTCTCATGCATCAACATATCACATTTTACTTTAATCCAAACTCCTGTCAAACAGTAAATCTGCTTAGCTTCTGAGGCAACTGTGAACATTATTAAGTAATTATTGTCAAGTGCTCAAAACACTAAGCTCTAGTCTTTCTGATTGATTTATTCAATCTAATTAATTTAATGTCACCAATAATCATGGTTTCATACCTCAAATAAACTATAATATCTGGAATAAAGCGCCTAATTATAGGCAGAAAAATAGGCCAAAAACAGGATGTCTCCGGTACACTGTGTATTTTTCTTTCCCCCTCTCACTGCGACATACTGGCCAGTTTTTGGCAAGCTAATGCATGCGGGACACTGCAGTTTTAAAGGAAAGCCGATGGTGCTTTGTGGGTATCGCTTCTCTCTTTAATGGCTGCTTCAGCTGCGTGAATGTATTTGCTGGAAAGCTGCTTGCTCGGCTGTAAATGCTGCAGCGCTGCGACACCGGAGCCGAGCCGTGCTGTGCGCGCGCCCCCGCGAGCCCACTCAGAGAGGAGCGCTCGCATCATGTGTTGCCAAATTGGGAGCTTTTCACCCCAGATAGGCAGAGCCGGTTTGGTATGATTTCCCTGTTTTGTTTTGTTTTTTAAACTGTTGCATGTCTTACACGTGGATTTTGAGCAATCTGGGGCAAAACAATATCTAACAAGCCAAAAATATCTGACATCAACATGTATCCTATTAATCTATGAACTATCAGAGGATGTTTTTTGAACCCATCCTTAAACTCTGTTTACACTAAAACTCATTTCTCTTCACTGGAACTAAGGTGTGGGGGTGTGAGAGTGGTGTGAGTGTATGCGCACGATTGTGCCCTGCAATGGGTTGTCTGTGTGCACAAAGTGAGCTCCATGAAGACGTGGTTTGCCAAAGTTGGAGTGGACCTCATTTGTCCTGCACAGAGCCCTGACCTCAACCCCACTGAACACCTTTGGGGTGAACTGGAATGTCCAGACCTCCTCGTCTGTCATCTTTGCCTGACCTCACTAATGCTCTTGAGGCTGAATGATCACAAATCCCCACAGCCATGCTCTAAAGACTCTCCAGAAGAGTGGAGGTTAATATAACAGCAAAGGGGAACTAAATCTGCAATCAGATGTTTAACAAGCACATGTGGGTCTGATAGATGTCCACAAACCTTTGGCGATATAGTATATTTTAAATGGCAAATTGGTGACAGAATTGCTGCAAAAGTAGACTTGAAGTGAAAAAAAAAACACAGCTGGTGTGAAAGTACATATTTATTTATTCCAAAAAGTCTTTAATTTCTTCTCTGTATAAGTTTCACCTCAGGTTAGTGTGGCTGTTCATTCCTCTTCATCCAGCTCTGACTACCACCTTGCTGTTGACTGCATTTGACATTTGGCTATTGACAGTGAACAAACAGAAACACTTATCATTCACATTTCAGGTGTTAACTCTCAATTAACTAGGAATACAGCTAGCTAATGTTAGCAAAATGATGCTATCAGAGATAAAAGTTTTACTATCTTTTTCACTTTTCCACAATTGTATGATTTTGTAAAGCCATTAATGGAAACGAGCTGAAAAGAGTTAAATATGAAATATTGCATGCATAATGTCTACATATCTAGCTACTCATCATCAGTGCTAACATAAGTTAGTGTTACCATACCCTGATAGCTTTGAATGAATTGTTCCACAAAGAGGTTATATCATTTAAATCCTCTTGGAATCATTCATTGATGAGCATTCTCCAGCAATTCTGGACACACTTTTGAAGTTTAGTCTCAGGAGTGTTGATTAAAGATGAAGTGAAAAATATTTCTATTGAGATCTTCAGTGATAAAATGTGTGCTGTAAGGCTTACCAGAAACTTCTTTACCCTGTGTCTACAAACTTCTGTTTTGAGAAAAGGACCCATTAGGCATGAACAAGCTAATCAAGTTGATGCACAAATCAAAACACAGAATGCTGTAGATCCCACCCTCTGCAATTTGATTGATGAATGTGACAGTTTAAATTTCAAGGTGTCTGTCACTTTTGTGATTTCTTACTTTCTCTATGTAGCAATAAAAATGAACTTGTACATGCTATGATTTGGGTTTGGGGTCACTCAAAAGGTGAGCCGCAGGTGAACAATGTGTGCTGTAATAACAGAACAATTCCAGGAAAAGCACACACTGTCATATGTCAATACTGTACTTCATGAGTCAACATTCTTCTCATTAACATGCATGGACAAATAAGACACTGAAAGATAGCTCTCATGTTTGTGTTCAATGCTGTTTAATTTTGTTTGATACATTTAACTTTATAAATGAAAACTGTTTACAAATGACAAAAAAGTAGCATCAGGACATTACAGTTATTAATATTCTAAATTGATACCCGCTGCAGCTACATTCAGTGAGCCACTGCTTATTGACTCTCCCAGCTCTGCAGCTCAGTATAATCTGTATTAAACCCAGCTACACACCAACATGACAATCAGGGAACTGACTGCTAAACTAATGTGTACTACATTTATCATGCCTTTTCTTATCAATAAGTATAGATACTCAGAACACTACCCTTCCTACACACATTTATACATTTGTATTATAAACTTTCTTGAAAGGTATTTCTTATCTCTATTACAGATTTTTACATGAAAATACATCTATCTGCTGCATGTCTAATATTATTCAGTTGTATGTATCGTTATTTATTAAAAATGTAATACTAGAAGCCTTAATAGTGTGACATAGAATAGGAGTAATTCTAAATATTGTGCAAATAATATTCTACACATTTAAGTGTGAACTATAATATAAAAATGAAGAAATCAAGCATCAACATTACATATATAACCACAACATTTATTATAGAAACATAGAAATGTATGATAAAGCGTTATATTCTGATCAGGATAGTATTGGCTCATACAACTCTGTAGCTTTACCATGCCAGTCTTGTGTTCTGTAAGAGGTTTGCAAAACAGGTTGTTTAGACCACAGAGGAAAAGAAATTGTTGCATTCTGCTTAGTGTTCGTGTTTGTATATGAATAAATACACAATAAGATGGTGTCATGAGCTGAAAGCTCTACGGCAACGCTGTGATGGCGATCTGAGGCTCAGTGTTCAGTTTAAGGTGCTGATGGGCATGCAGTCACATAGCGCCCTCCTCTCCGCTCTCAGCACCAGGTTCTCAGTCTGATGAACAAAGCACACACAGCGAACAGGTTAGTAACTACTTTCAGGTAAAGTACTGATCTAGTGATCTACAAGGGAGATTTTAGTGAAGCACTCAAGAGGACAAGGGTAACTCAGAAGAAGTTGAAGAAAACCAAAGCCCAATTGTCAGAAGCTGGGCTTTATGGAAAGGTGATTAAAAGAATTATTAAGAAATGTTATTAGCCATTGTTGAAAAATGCCATATGAAATCCTGTCTGGAGTTTTCCAAAAGGCATTTGGAAAAAGGTTTTCTGGTCTGATGAAACCAAAACTGAACATTTTGGCCTTGGGTTTGTCCAAAACCCAACAGTGCTCATAACCCTGAGCCCACCAAACCAACAGTGAAGCATGGTGGTGGTAGGATCATGTTGTGGGGATGCTTTTCATTATCAGGGAATGGGAAATCAGTGGGTCAAGATGGATAGACCCAAATGACACTATCCCAATGGAGTGGATCAAATCCAACAACCTGAAAGTGATACAACAGCCCAGTAAAAGCCCAGACCTCAATCTGATCAAGAATCTGTGGCAAGACTTGAAAATAGATAGTCACCAACAGTCTCTATACAATCTGACAGAACAATTTTGCCAAGAAGAATGGGCAAAACTGAGAGACATATGAAGTCAATTTCAACTCTAGGTTGTAACATTAAAAAATGGGGAGAAAGTTCAAAGCAAATGAAAACTTATTCCAGACACTGTAGAGGAACTGTTAGGTTAAATTCTATGACTTGTGGATCCCCAATCATTTGAACTCACCATCCCCAAGAAATTTTCAATTTTAAAATTACAAATAGATCACCAGAAATACATGCCTGGTACGAAGCCTGATTTTCACTATCACCATCAACCATGAAATGCTACAGTTACTATCTTATCCAAAACAGAGCATTTTATATAGTATATTTAATAGATTTTTTAAAAACAATTCCTTTTTTCTAACTGTAAAGTAAAACTACCAAACCTAAAAAACTACCACCACTGTTTTATTGCTGACTTACCCGTGAGTCGAGGTTGAAGGCCGTCTTCTTCAGATCCTGCAGTGCTCGCTGCATGAATTCAAACGCATGGCAGTCCACACATGGGCGACCTGACAGAGGAGCAAAGGTTCATCAACTCAACCAGGTTTGTCATACAGCTGTTCTAATATTTCCAAATGTAGAAATATAACAGTCTAGGCCACAGCACTCTCACCGCTGTGGCCCGGGTTCGATTCCCGGCCAGGGAACCAACCCCAGCCAGTGGGGTTTCGTGCAACAGTGCGCTCTCAGTGCCAGTCCCAAGCCCGGAAAAATTGGGGAGGGTCGCGTCAGGAAGGGCATCCGCCATAAAAGCTGTGCCAAATCAAATATGTGGACCAATGATCCGCTGTGGCGACCCCTAATGGGAGCAGCCGAAAGGGTGTTTTTTTTTTAGAAATATAACATTCTCTTTTTACCAATGGACCAGACTTTATGGGTCACTGAAGCAATATCCAAATGACCCAACCATGGTGCTCTAATTGGTACTCCCTAAATGACGCACTATTTTTCCTTTAAGTACAATAAATAAATTTAACACCCTACGTAGTGCACTACATGTTCAATCAGGATTCAAATTTGGATATTACATCTGTGCACAATTATAACAGTAGGATAATTGTGACTAAACCATAGCAGTGCTGAATTGCAAATTCTGCTTACTCAGAATGTCTTGGCTATTTTTCCATAGTAGCAGCTCTTACAGTAGTGCCGTGCAGTTGTGGCCTAACAGTTAGAGAGTCAGACTTGTAACCTTAAGGTCGTGGGTTCGAGTCTCAGGTCTGGCAGGGATTGTAGGTGGGGGGAGTGAATGACCAGCGCTCTCTTTCACCCTCAAACCCCCAACTGCCGCAGCAAAAAAAGGCTGCCCACTGTGGCGGGTGTGTGTTCGCGGTTAGATGGGTTAAATGCAGAGTACAAATTCCCAGTATGGGTCACCTCACTCACTTAATTCAAATAGCACCACTATCAGAAGGTAGTTGAACAGAAGAAATGGGTAATGTAGAAAACCATTAACCAAAAACAGACCAACATGATGGAAAAAAAACTAAAATGTAAGTCAATTTCATTACAAAATAAAGCTTGGATTCCATTTACAAAGATTAATCTGCCAGTCATTCAGTGTGGGTTTATCCTTTAAGTACACTTGCCAAAATGTTGTTGTTCTTCTTCCAGCGGCTCTGATTAGAGGTCATCACAGCAGATCATTGGTCCACATATTTGATTTGGCACAGTTTTTATGTCAGATTCCCTTCCAGACGCAACCCTCCCCAATTTTATCCACCCAGACTGGCACTGGGATTGCATGGTCGTGTGCAACACCAGTGGCTGGGGTTGGTTCCCCGGCCAGGAATCAAACCCGGGCCTCAACAGTGGGAGTGCCATGGCCTAAACACTAGTCCCTCAGGAACCCCAAGTACACTTGCTGATTATTATGATTTGACGTTGAAAGGAACAACGACACCACCATGGAAGAAAACGTGGAAATTATACATTCATTATTGTATACTTAACATTAATAACATGACAGACCATGCAGTTATATGACGTGGCATGACATGAAGCCATACAAGCCTTTGTGTATGAGCTGTTACCATAGAAACAATAATGTATTAGAACAAGAGCATTAATATAAACCTTTCTTTCATGTTTGAGCCAGAACTACTGTTCAAGGCATGCTACTATACAAAAAAAATACACACCTTCTGACCAATCGGATTCGAGCATTCAACCACACTGTGGTGTAAGTATCTGTAACCTGGAAATGTGGTTATAGTGTACCTTTGAAAATGATATACAAGTCCTTTTTAAGTTACTTAAAAGCTACATAAATGGACTGTAAGTCATTTTAGAGTAAAGCTTCAATGGTACAATACATGAACCTTTCTAGGTAAATGATACATCATAAAGGTACATCATGGCAAGAAAATGTTCAGTTTATATTACACCAGTTCTGAGACTGTGTGTAAATCGTATAAAATTAGGAAGTAATTGTTGTGCAAGGATGGTCCACAATGATTTTAACTGGTATACAAGATAAAGGAAGCATTAAGTATATTTTCTGTCACTATGTTATGTGGTAATCCAAGAATTGCAGACCCTACTGGGTCTATCCAAATTCAAATTTTATTTGTCACACATACAACCATACGCCGTACAACGTGTAGTGAAGTGCTTTTAATGACTGTCTGTGACATAAAATAGAATTTACATACTGTTAAAAATGGGAAAGCATTAAAAGAAAAAGTATAAAAATATAGGATGCAGATTTAAAGATGGTGGCAGCAACAGTCTGATAAACTGCCATATAATGCTGTGCAACATTAAGCTGAGGTAGTTGTATGATATACGACGTCTAAAGACTTACCTCTTCATTAAGTACTTAAGTTAGCACTTACACACACACACGCGCGCACACAAAAAAAAAAACCCACCAACAGAGTTTTGGACTGATGGTATTCCTAGTTTGTGACCTAGTGAGCCAATAGCAGAATGTATTTTTGACAGACTTCAAAGCACTATTGTAAGTCGCTCTGGATAAGGGCGTCTGCCAAATGCCATAAATGTAAATGTAAATGTTGTATGAAATTGCCTACATATAATAAATATTTCTAAGTACTTCTCTTCTCATGAACACATGCATAATGGCAGTCAGTGAGAAAAGGAGAATATCTTACTCTCAGCAGGAATAACAGTGCCCGAGTCTGGCTGTGCGGTGATGAGCTGAACCGCCAGCAGCAGCAGCAGCAGCACTGGAGCCGAAACGCAGCTCGACCTCATCCTCCTGTCTCTCACCAGCGGCCTACAAAACAGCACAGTCCCTCAGCCTGAGAACACGCAAAACCACGCACTTCCACGCGTTATTAATCCTCCAACTGAACGACAGCATCCATCTTATCCGAACCAGATGCTGGGGAGCTATAACACAAACCTGTCCGTGTCTGTCTCGGACATCAACAAATAAATAGGCTATATGCGACAGATACGACAACACAATTCAGTGTGTAAAACATGAACCCTACGTAATTATAAACTCTACACATACTGGCGTTAATTTCTTTCTTTTCTTTTTAACTAAAAGAGACCAGAGATACCAACCAACCCCACGGAATTGATGCTGCACTTCAGTTGGCTGTACAGAAAGATGCTCCAGTTTCTCTTCTGCAAACCTACAGGACAACATGGAGCCCTATGTTTTATTCAACAGACTGGCGGCGTCCTGCGCTCTGATTCGTCCGCTGAGGTCACGTGGCTGGCAGCACCAGTGCCCCCATCCTGGTGCTGAGCCTGCGTGTTATGTCGAGCTGTGATAATAACGTCATAAATCAAGGGGACTTGTATTGTGGATGATCCACATAATCTAAAATTAATAATAAACAGATTAAGAAACGCGTTATTTAACAAAAAAATGTATATTCGTTGATATGGTGAGGTTTTCTGTAAGGAGACGTTTAACATTTATAGGAGCCTCTAGTGTCAACCTTTTGTTGTTGTTGTTGTTGTTGTTGTTTTAGCAGCCAGAGGTAAAGATGTACCTATAAGTTTCTCACACTGGGACAGTCTTCAGGATGAAGGACGTTTTGCTGTTTCTTGGTAACATGCTACATCTTTTTTTTGTTTGTTTGTTTTGTTTTTGCGAGAAACTTTAAACCCTCAGCACAACATATTTGACCACTGCTGTAATAATTATAATGAAGGAACAGCTCAAACTTCACTCACTTTGTTTGTCTTGGTATTAAGTACACTCCTCTTTCCATTGTGTTTTAAGGGTGTGCAAAGTTTTGCACTCTACTGTATAACTTAAACTTAAAACTTAAACTTACTGTATAACAATTTGATTTAGACTTCAGACTCAATCTCAGTCCAAAGACATCTCCATGTACAATCCAACCGACCAATTTCTGCCACGAATGCACAGAGATATGATAAATGATTATATGATTCTTTACAATATAAAACAGTGGACCTTGTACACACACACACACACACACACAGATTAGATTCATCTTTATTGTCATTGTTCATACATACATATACAAAGCCAATGAAATGCAGTTAGCGTCTAACCAGAAGTGCATAAGTGCATATATATATATATAAATGATATAAAGTTGTGCTGTGTAATGTGTGACTGTGTGTGTGTGTGTGTGTGTTTGTCCGGGGTCCTGGCTGTGTGTGTGTGTGTGTGTGTGTGTGTGTGTGTGTGTTTTAGGTAGTCTGTTAAAATGCCGGAACTAATTATTCGTCTTTTTCCAAGATGGCGTCGATGAGGGACAGCGACACCGGCCTGTGGCTTCACAACAAACTAGGCTCGACGGACGAGTTGTGGACGCCTTCGAGCATCGGCTCTTTGCTTACAGTGTCGGTTATCGATAACATCCGACTGTGTTTCTCCAATTTATCTCCTCCGGTGAAGCTGAAACTGCTGCTCGGCATGCTGCATCTCCCGCGCAGGACTGTGGACGAGGTGGGGCTGAGGTTATACTGCGGCCCAATCCCAAACGCCTCACCGTGTAACATTGTAGTGCACTACCTAGGGTGCATGAGACATTACGTAATACCTGCGTAGTGCACTTACACAGGGAATAGTGATGCGTTTGGAATTGGGCGAGGGATTTAGAAGTGATAGCAGGATTAGCCAGGTGCGAGAGTTGCTATTTAGTTTGCAACAAGAAAAATGGATGATATAGAATAGTTATTTAGGGTACTGTGAGGATCAGTGCAGTTCAGTAAACAGTAATAAACGTTTATGTATTTATTAACGTAGAACAAAAGAATTGAAAAGGTAAAGTTTCAGTCGAGCAGCCGAGGCTAACAGGCTAAGGCAGCTAAACTAGTCAGAGGGGCATTTGGTTTTTGGAGCGTGTAAAGGCACCAGTCATGTGGAAATGATTTCCTGTTCACTTTTTTAGCAAGTTGTCGACATTGTGGACAGTTAATGATGAAATGAAAGTCATGCTGTCAGTTAGTTATTAACAGCCGAAACTTGGCGCTTCAGTGAGGCTGATGGAAATGGGCGGAGTTTTCTACTACACTTTCAACACTGCACCTGGATCTTCTGTTACTTTTTCACTACCATCATCATAATAATAAAGAATAATATTAATTTAATAGTGATTTGCCTTCCCTCTGGACATATTGTTTATATATATATATATATATATATATATTTTTTTTTTTTACTGCAATCATGTGAAGTTCTGACTTTATTGTCGTGGTTACTAGGTTCATTGGTCACGCCCCTTTTATTAAGTTTCCTTCATGTGTTGCTTGAATTGTGTTGATTTAATTTCCCAACCTGCTAATTACACACAAACCTCACTTAAATGTGTAATTACAACTGTGCAGCTTTATTAACAATATTTAGACAACTCCCTGTCAGTCAGAGATAAAAACAAAATCAATAAGGTTTCGGTTTTGTATTCTCCATCAGATTATTTGCTGTGAATAAATACAGATTATTTGGGAGTTTTGTGGAAATGAGAACAGCAGCAGCAAAACTGTTAAAACACGAGGCTGAGACTGATTTTTTTCTAGCCCAGACTGTAGATTCATGCAGCCTGTCACTGAATGCACATCAGATAAATTCTCTCTTCCGGTTGCAGCCATATATGATGATCTACCCAATACGTTTATATGTTTATATGCGTACAGGCATCAGAATATTCCTGTATACAAGGTTGTTGTAAGTATGCCTGAGTTGCCGTTCCTAAATACCTAGCCTACAGCTAAGTATCTGTTAGCACCCATGATTCCTTGCAGACTGATTAAAATTTCCGATTAAAACGGGCGTGTTCCAGGGTTGGGATTCGGAATTTGGGGGATCAGAATATTGTCTTAATCTCAATCGGGCAGTCAGATTGCCCGTAAATGTACTGAGTCATGATTCATCTTATAACGGTTGAAGACTAATTATAGCCTTATAATTGCACGTACATTTGATAGCCACTGACAGTCATGACAAGTGATTACACAGAGACGCACAGTCCCTAGATTTGATTACTATTTGGGCTGATATTTTCTTTCCATTTCACATTGAGAAGGCGCATGTCATCAGTGTAATGAAAGCAAAAGAGGTGGATTACTCCCTCATACTGTTTTTTTTTTTTTGTGGAGAAAGTGAAAGTAGATAGACTAAGCAGAAAGTGTCCATGCAAACTACAAATTACACAAAAGGGCAGAACACTGCTGTAAGTTTAATGTTTTTTGGTTTAAATGGAAGGGTACGGCCTATAACTTCTCTTTACAGTGTTTGCTATTCAAGGGAAATACCACTGTGAAAGAGCATAACATATTTGGAAGACTTAAAACCAATTTAGAAATCACAAATGCAGCTGCCTAGTAGTAGGAGTAGTAGTAGTAGAAGTTTGCCCCACATCTTTGGGGGCAGTTGTGGCCTAATGGTTAGAGAGTCGGACCTGTAACCTGATGTGAACCTGAAGGTCGTGGGTTCTAGTCTCAGGCTGCAGGGATTGTAGGTGGGGGGAGTGAATGATCAGCACTCTCCTCTACTCTCAATCCCGTGACTGAGGTGAGACCCTTGAGCAAGGCATTGAACCCCCGACTGCTCCCCGGGCGCTCGTCGTTTTTTCCGACGGGTGACGAGACCCACACACAAGTGATGACACACACACGTGAACCTAAAGACTCATACCCACACCATGCTTGGCTGCATGTCACTTCATTCATTCTTATTACGGCATCAGTGTGATCTTGTGATGTGATGTATATTGCTCAACCCTAACAGTTTTATTGTTAAGCAGCAGATGATAACTTGGATTAGAACCACCATCTGTCACTGTGGCTTAATGAGTGACTACAGTTTTCCTGTTGCATCAAGACAGTGTTTCAGCTTAAACTGCACGATAGTTTAGAGAGTACAGTCGAGAGAGATGGTAGGTGTACTGTCCAATTGTGTCCAGTTTTCCTGTTTACTGAGCATGCATTGTCCTGCACAGTAATTACTCTTTGCACTGTGTATTTATTGACTAAAAGTAGGTTGTGTTTTAAATGAAAGCATGAACACAGAAATGATCCATTCCTGTGCCTTGAGAAAAATATGAAGAGCAGTAACGTGACACAAACTCTCACTTGTGTTTAATACATGAAATGACAGTCGTTCAACTTTTAGGTCGACAGCTTGCATTTAGACTAATTCCAGTAGCACATGAATGGAATGTAGCATAACTTTGATAACAGAATAGTGCTTCGGATTGGTCACTGAACTATACCTTTATAAAACGACATTGGAAAGGACAGTGGTAGATAATTCTTTATTCCTCTATGCACATCCTTTTAATAGTCTCCTATATCTGTGATATCTGTATGTTTTAAGAAGAGGAAAACGTTACATACATGGCAACATCAGGCTAGCTAATGTTGAACAAAAGACTTTGCATGTGGAAATCAGGGCCATCTGATGAGCATATCAAGGAGCAGTATATGCGAGTGTGCTATCCCTGAGGTGTGTCCTGGGTTTTATAAAGTGTAATGCAAACTAGATTAAGAAAAATAGCTGGGAGTCATGTGTACAGCCTACCACATGTTAATTTATTATCTGATACAGTATGAACTCTCCTGAGGCAGATTACTGTCTGTTGTGTGGTTACAATTCATTAAAAAATGTAACCTTGAAACAGCAAAGCAATCCTGATTTCTGATCTTTTCTGATTTTTGTCCCTTGAAACAACTTCTCAGATGAAGGATGCTCTGTCAGAAATCATTCAGTTGGCCACAGTGGACTCGGAGCCCTGGGTGCTGATGGTGGCCGATATCCTGAAGTCATTCCCTGAGACGGGTTCTCTCAACCTGGACCTGGAGGAGCAGAACCCCAATGTGCAGGACATCCTGGGAGAACTGAGAGAAAAAGGTCAGCACATGGTCCTGTTCACTTTCATGAAATGAAAGGTCATAACATGATGTCCATCAACTGCGCTGTTCATTTATTTCACTGATGCTTCTCAGAACATACACCTTACTGATACTGTTCAGCCAGAGGTGAAACTTACACAATGTTTCTTTTATCTCAAACATAGACATGTTTTGTGCTTAAAGCTTGCTTCTCTCAGAGGCTAATATTGCTAGCTCAGTAGCACTAACATTGCTGGCTCAGTATCACTATCAGTACATGGACAGTTTCATAAAATAGAAGGATAAGTCTCTCTTAAGTCTCTCGAATCTAATTGATCCAAACGTGTTGATTAATTTTCTGTAACAGCAGTTCTGATAAAAGTGTCTGCTGTAATTCAGTTCACAGGTTTATATTATATTAATGCCCTCATTTTACGTGTGTAATAGTTGATATAGCAGTGTTCTCTGTGAGGGAAATTTATTTAACATTTTTGGAAGGAGTCTCCAGTGTCAGGTGAAACATTCAGTCTTCATTTCGACAAGGAAATTTAAGGACGATACCCTCTCTGAAGTCCTGTCTCGTCGAACGGGATTGTGGTTTCTCAGTAAAATGTCAAGCTACATTTTGTGTCTATTTCACATCAAAAAGGAGAAAGAAAAGAGAGAAGTGGTTGAGGGAATGAAGGTTTATAGCTGCTAAGTGACAACAGGAACTAATTTGTTTCACAGGTATTCCACAACATTAAAAATAACTAAATGTTTTAATAATTATTTTATTTATTTATTTATTTATTTTATTATTTCATTGATGTCTTGTTGTGTGATTGGAAAACACTCAACCTCAGGGTAGTAACAGTAACTCTGCCTAATGTCAAGCCACATCACACCATCCTGTCGCTGATTATTTTCCTATAATAGCATGCTCTGTGGTGTTTTATTCCTACTTAATCTATGTATAGAATTTATTCTATATTCTTATCTTAATCACCTCTAAACTAATTCCACCAGAGTCTGTTTGAGCTCCACACAGTTTGAGGTGGGTGTTTGATGAATTAGGTTTGACGTTTACACAATGGCCACAAGATTCCCTTGCTTATTATTCAGTGCGGAACTAAAGAAGCGAACAGCAAGCGTATCTCGCCTGGTTGAGTACATTTGGAGTGATGGAAGAACCTGTGTAAATTTCATCTTTAGCTGAACCGGTTTTCTAGCTTGTAGACTTATCATTTGTGCTGCTGTGTTGAGCCTGTGTTCATTTTCACCTTTCAGTGAGTGAGTGCGAGGCGTCGGCCATGTTGCCTCTTGAGTGTCAGTATCTGAATAAGAGTGCT
Organism: Pangasius macronema; assembly: GCA_037577455.1. Classification (NCBI taxonomy): domain Eukaryota; kingdom Metazoa; phylum Chordata; class Actinopteri; order Siluriformes; family Pangasiidae; genus Pangasius; species Pangasius macronema. Next base: position 7,201,001 of record CM074948.1, on the reverse strand, counting down.
CTGACCACGCTGGTGGGTCCCCTCACGCCTCCTATCAAACACTTCCAGCTCAAGAGAAAACCCAAAAGCGCTACACTGAGAGCTGAGCTCCTCCAGAAGTGTAAGTGCTGGTGTGTGTGTGCGCTCGCGTCAGAGTAATTCAGTCTAGTATGTGTTAATAACCTAATTTAGGATCTGTATGTGTGAGTGTTTATATATTCATCTTGCAGCCACAGAAACTGCACAGCAGCTAAAGAAAACAGCAGGAGTGCCTTTCCACGCTAAAGGACGTGGTCTCGTCAAGAAGATTGACACTACAAGTGAGTTAGATAACACAATGTTGCCCTTCCTGCTGTTTTACTCTTTCATTTGTGCACTTGCATCCATTACATAAAGCCACACTCCTATACACACACACACACACACACACACACACACACACACACANAGTGTAAACTACAGTAATTCTGCTCTTTGACTTCCACATTAGCGCCACTGAAGGGGATCCCCAAAGCTCCGTTCCGCAGCCCCACTGCGCCCAGCATGTTCCCTTCCAGTAACAGGACGCCCATCACCCCGGCTCGCACGCCGCTACGCAAAGAGAGGGGGGTCAAGGTAACACTGCACCACACACACGGCACTTATCCAGCAACTGTTTGCACATTTGGCTGTCTACACATTTTGTGTTTGACATGCAGTTGGACGAATGCCAAGGTCAAGAGGAATACAGCATGTAGAAGATGAAAATTCCTCTGCTTATTGTGTTATTATAAGCTGTCTTCTTCAATTTCCTTCTTTTAGTTATTAGACATTTCGGAGTTGGACATGGTCGGAGCAGGCAGAGAAGCTAAGAGGAGAAGAAAGACACTGGGTACTGCAGAGCTGTAGTGCTTAAAACACTTTACTGTGAGCAGCTGTTGGTTTTGTAGATTTTTTTGTTTTTTGACAACCACTTCCTCTTCCCCTCTCAGACACAGAAGCAGGAGAGAAGGCGGCCAAAGAGGAGGCAGTGGTGGAGAACGCAACCCCTGACTATGCTGCCGGCCTGGTATCTGCACAGGTATTTAATAAATGAGCCAAAAATAAACATGTTTTTAAATGTCAAGTATGATACAGTGTCTGCTGTGCATGCAAGCCGTGCAATCAGCCTGTTTTTCAAATCATATTCCCTCATTCAGCCACCTAAGGTAGTTGTAATATAGATTTGTGCTGTGATTAGTATAAATAATTCAATCAACTGATTTGTCTATCAGAAACTGGGGGCACTGAACAACGAGAGTGCACTACCGTCGACCAGCTACCTCCCAGCCACGCCCAGCATGGTGCCCTCCTCCTCCTACATTCCCAGCTCAGAGACGCAGCAGGGTGAGACGCACTGTGTGTGTGTGTGTGTGTGTGTTTATAGCACTTTGCACAAAGTAGGTTTAAGTCCTACTACAGCTGTTATTATATTGATACATCTGTAGAATACAGAACACCAACATTACAATAAACTTTACTGGGTCCAGTGAAGACAAACACAGTGTAATTGCATTTGTAGATTTGAAATGAAGGAATTTGAAATTTTATTGCAAAAAAAAAAACATGATTTAATATGGGCAATATGGTAAATATATTACGTTACAAAGACATTTCATGATGCACAATATTCAGTTTGCCTAGCACACTGTATTAGGACTGCCACAATTTAAAAAAAAAAAAAAAGTATATTAAAAAAATCAACAAGTAATTGATTTCTGTCAAGTTTTTATTTATTGTCATAAAAATAATAAAATCAGTGTTATTCAATTTTGTAACTTTATTTAAATTATAACAGATCATTATTACCAACAATCATTATTACCAATTTTTTTGTTCCTGCTTTCCTTTAGCCAGCGCAGGTGCCACAAACCGGCAGCCAGAGGAATCGACAGCGAGTGGCGCCGCAGCCTCCACACTCCCGGGTCAGTTTAAACAGAGAGCGCCCATGTACAACGCCAGCACTGCCAGCCCCACAGCCCCCACCTCTCCCACCACGCCCACCAGCACACCCCACAACAATGCCCCTCCCACCGCTGCCACTGCAACACAACCAGACACGGCCACGCCTCCATCCACCACCGCGGCTCAAGCCACACCCACGCCTGCCCCTCAGCAACCACAGCCCAAAAAGAATCTGTCACTCACGGTGAGGACTGCATATTGCACTGATCTCTCACTCTCAGAGTTTTAGCCTCTCTTCATTTGTCTTTATTTTGTTTTGTTTTTTAATCACTACAGAGAGAACAGATGTACGCCGCGCAGGAAATGTTTAAGACTGCAAACAAAGTCACCCGACCTGAGAAAGCCCTTATCCTGGGCTTCATGGCAGGATCAAGAGGTACTGTGACCAGGAACACGCATTGCATATTTATTCCTTCATCACCTTTTACACTCTCAGCTGTAATCAAACTCAACTTTCAATAACTGAAAAAAGCTACACTAATAAAAAAAATAACATCTAAAGGGAAAAATAGATCTGTTAATAAATTGATCCTCAGTTAACTTGAGAGATGAACTACAGAAAATTTCAATTCACTGTTGGATGAATTTAATTTAGTGTTGCACACATTGTAGGCACTCATGGTTTTCTATAAACAACACAAATATAACATCACAATAATAAATAATGAACAGAATTAACATATGGCACACGTTCCTACATTTCAGGCTCACTAAAAAAGAATAAGGAATGCTGCATGTGTAAACAGCCATTAGGTGGCGGTATAGCCCCATAAATGATGCTGACCATATGCGCTCACTGTGAAGTTACTTTTGCTTTTTTAACTATGCAGATAATCATGGCTAACTGTCATATTTCAAACTGTCATAATCTGTGGATTATCCAAAAATACTACCATTGTACAGTTCTATATCTATAATTCTATAATACTTTTGTGCACTGAAATTAGAATTACAAATATGCCTTTAAATCCATGAAGCATTAGTTGATATAAAATAAACACTTTGTTATTTATTGGCCAGAACCTGAGTACATTCAGATAATCTTTTATACACTGTAAGTAGATCACTTGGTTGGCCAGCAATGCACAAATCTGACCAAACAAAGTCCAGAGTGTGCACAACAGCTTACTCCTCAACTATAAAATATTAACAGCAGACACATGCATTGTAGCTTACAAATTAACAATATGTTAATGCTACTACGCCACCTCAGGCACATCAAATATCATCATGCCCCAGCTTTAGGCACAAAAGAAGCCTGACTGCAGTGACAGACAGGTGCCAGCAGCCAATCAAGATAGATAGCATAAGAGTGTAAGAGTGAGAGAGTCCTTCTAATGTAAGAGAAAATTGATTTAAGACTAATGGATGTTTAGCTTTTTCTTACCGGTCTAGTAAAGCATTTTGTTGTTCTCTAATTTGGTGTGAGGCTAGTGAATGACGGATGAAAGCTGATTTATCATCATTCTGGAGTTTGGATTGTTACCCAGTTGAGTAGTTGAGCTAGAGAACTCATGATATGATCATTTATGATCATAAATGGAAAAGCTCTAATTTCTAATTTCACGTGAGCTGTGTCTTTTTATCTTCCGGTGTGGGTTTTTAGCTCCTGTGCTAACATTATCTGGTTTGTCGAACGATTTTGTCAGGCTGCTGATAGCACCAGTTAAACTTAAGCTCTGACTGACTATTGCAACAAAGACAAGCTGATACACTGGTGCATTCTTAATAAATATGTTCTTTAATTCATAATAAACTGGTGAATAACACAGTCTAGTTAATTATTAATACGTGCTATTTATAATGAATGAAATGTATTGCCTTTTTCAGGTAAGATTAGGTCTCTAACAGGTGGGTTTGACATTTTAAATGATTCCTTCCCATGTTTATGAAGCTCCACCCCCAGAAAAACAAGCATCCTGGCCCGGAAGTCAGTTCTCCAAACGGGTTTCCTATAGCTGTTTATAGTTACATTTTATGTTATGGAATGTCACTAACGTTATATAACAGCCGTACAAGGTCATTCCCTCGAGCCTTTTGAAGCTAATAAGGTGAAAACATGCAGCTTGTGTTACCAAGAGCCTGTAAAGCACAAAGACTTCTGTCAAAGCGTTGACACTGGAGACTCCTTCCAACAATGCTAAAGAATCATCTCCTCATAGAAAACCTCAAAATATTAACAAATATAGAAAATCAATCAGTCTCTCTTGTACAGATCCATTATACATTAAGATTAATAGAAACTGATTCTAGTAAATGTGTGATATTTTTATGCATTAGGTCACGATATATGATTTGATGCACAGTGGTGTCTGTCCTGTCAGCTTGCCGTGCAGACTTCCAAACTTGCCTCGTTCTCACTCTTACAGAGAACCCATGTCCGGAGCAGGGTGACATCATCCAGATCAAGCTGAGCGAGCACACAGAGGTTCTTCCTAAAGCGGACGGTACAGGCAGCACCACCATGCTGGTGGACACAGTGTTTGAGATGAACTACTCCACAGGCCAGTGGACCCGCCTCAAAAAATACAAACCTATCACCAATGCATCCTGAGGAACTGGAAACACACACACACATTTACATACATACAAATCCATCATATTGTCTTTTGAAGAAGGCAACACACAGACATATCTTACCCTTGCTCTGACAGACAGACAGACANACACACACACACACACACACACACACACACACACTATCTGGGCCAAAATTACAGAATAAGCAACTGTCTTGATGGTAAAGGGGTGTTTAAGAGGAGCTAGGTGGACTTGTTTTGCTAAGCTCACTTCCTGTCCATGTTCCTGTATTACCAAAAGTCAGGGACCTACTTTCTATATTTTTGTTTTTGTTTTGTGGTTTGTAATATGTTCTTTAATTATCATTGCCCGGTTGTTGAAGATGAGTTGGAATAGAGGTGAGGTTGTTGCTCTGGGATGCTTTTAGCTTCATTGACTGACACCTGTATGTTTGGCCTTACACGCCAGTACATGTTCCAAAACACAAAAACATGTCCACCTGTTTCAATGTGAGAATGTAAGAAAATATTTACATTTGCAAAAAAAGATAAAACGTAGGTTGTTTGCTGGTTAGATCTTTTTTTTTTTTTTGGGAAAGTTCTGGAGGATGTGTGTTTTTCAGTCATCCAGAAGAAAGAAAGAAATAAATTGATCCATGTACAGACAAGAATGAGTGTTCGCTGATTTTAACACATGTACCTGAACTATTGTTTTAGTTTGAAGTTTTAAAGGAGCAAGGAGAACTGTGGTTGCAGTGAATACACTGACAAACCCTTACTCAAATCTCTTCAATATAGATATGTAGCAGTATACATAGCTCTGAATTTCCTACCTCCAAATATTAAAGTCCAAAGAAAAAGCTCCCTTAACACGAAATTCCTAATTGGAAACTTGGACGGTCTCCTCAACCCTGAGTTCAGCAAGTGACATCAAGTCAACATGGCTGCTCACAGCATCAGCAATAATTAAAGTAGCACTTCTTACCTTTAAATGAGTTGTGCTGTATATACTGTATTAGTTGCTTTAGAACAGTGAGCATACAGACAAATGAAGTTGTTCAATTTATAACCCTGACTATACAGTTTGGAGGTTGTGGTTTCATTTATATGATTATTAAATATTTGGGGAACAGTTTTAAACATTGCAAACTACATCTCTCACTTGATGAGTTAGTTTCTTTGTAGAATTTCAGGGTATGAAATACACTATGTGGCCAAAGGTTTGTGGACACCTAACCATCACAGTCATATGTGCTTGAATATCACATTTCAGATTTAATGCCACCTTTGCTGTTACAATAACCTCCTCTCTTCTAGGAAGGCTTTCCACTAGAGTTTGGAGCATGGCTGTGGGATTTGTGCTCATTCAGCCACAGATGTCTGGTAAGAAGGTCTGGTGCACAGTCATGCCAAAGGTGTTCAGTGGGGTTGATATCAGGGCTCTGTGAAGGCCACTTGAGTTCTTCCACTCCAACCTTGGCAAACCATGCCTTCATAGAGCTCACCTGTGCACAGGGGCATTGTCATGCTGGAACAAGTTTGGGCCCCTTAGTTCCAGTGAAGGGAAAGTGTAATGTTAAAGCATACAAAAGCAGCCTATACATTTGTTTGCTTCCAACTTTGTGGCAATATTTTGGAAAAGACCTACATATGGGTGTAATGGTCAGGTGTCCACATACTTTTGGTAATATAGTATAGATCCACCTTTATTAAGACCAGCAAGCTGTTTCCGTTTCCACTGCCCAGCAGCTCATTTTCTGGGTGGTTTGGGGTTGTTAAAAGGGAATTATTAGTAAAATTACTTTTCAGCTTTTTCCCAGTAGCTCTTTTTTCTATAAGTGTACTAATGGAAAAAAAAAAAATTTAGTAGACTCACATGGACCTAACATGAAGGTCTGATCTATATCACTCCTCTGTCCAACTTTAATTAATAGAAATGGCAAATATATTTTATTAATTGAATCTTTTAATCAAAATATTAAACAGTTCTAATTAAACTACTGACCCTTCCTAACTGCCAGGACCAATGAGAATCACCTAGAATCCTTAGTGTGTGCATGTGTGCGCATGCCATAACCTTCAGCAAAATCACAAAATGACTTATGATGTAGTATTGGCAATTAATATCACTGCCCTGCAACAACCCTTTCTTCCTCTTGCCTCTTGGAGAGAATTACTAGACTTTGTTTTTTTTTAGGGTGGTGCTTATTTTACACCTTGGATGATAAATGATAGGTTAATACTTTAACAGCATTTACATGATGGAGCCCTTAACATAAATGGCAGACAAAAAGGTACAATGTGAAATGAAAAACACAGATTGAAAAAGTTCCTGTTTGTGACAGGTGGTGTGTTTCCTTTCAGCTAATGGTAAACTGATTTGAACAGATCAGTTCGCTGATGTAACATTGGTAAGCCATTCTGTAATGCCATTAATGAGGCTGTTAAGCAAATAAATAAAAGATGTTATGTTTTGTTACATTTATCTCCTTTTGAAACCTGTGCTTCTGATAGAATCGAAACATTCAAACTCTCAAAATCCATTAGAAACTCTCCAGTGACCCTAGTTTTGTAAAACTCAAACTGATTTAATAAATGTTCAGTAAACACAAGGAAAATTATATGTTTAATATATTTAATCATTTCTAATGAAAGTAGCATGGGTCCAGCAGCTCCACATTGTCCAGTTTCTCAAGTGGTTCCTGGGTTTCTCCAGCCTCCAAAAGTTTTCTCCAGATACAGAGCCACAGCTAGTGTTAGACGGTCCTGCAGTTTCCCTCCCACCACCTGCACACCAAGGGGCAAACCCTCCTCACTCAGCCCCAAAGGACACTGGGTAACAGGTAAGCCCAGCGCATTGAAGATCCCTGCAAAAAGGTAAGGGACAATGCTTGAATCATGAATATGACTGAATAATGAATATGATTCCTTGTTCATGTGTATTCCTCATGTGGTGTCACCTGTGTAAGAGAAGTTATATATTGTGAATAATGGATGATGGTGTTTAGGGGCCAGGAGAGGATGAGAGGGGTACAGCAGCACACCATCTGTCCCCAACACCTTGTCCATGTCATGCTGCAATGCCTCCTTCTGCTTGAGGTAGAACGGTGATGGTTTGCTGTTCATTAGAGCCAGACCTGAACAGGCCATATGGAGAAGTGGATTATCACAAGGGCAGTTCTACAGACCTTTTTTATATAGTGCTGGTATGTGAGGGTTGTGTTGTCTTGTAATATACAGGTTTGTGATTTAATCTGGTGTGTTACCAATGGAAGGTAGTGTGTGGTTTGATTTCCCAAAAATCCACTTGATCAGTTCCCACACAGGCCACACGGTTGAGCCTCCATCTGCCATCAGCTCCACAAAAGGCTGCGGTGGCTGGAGCACACACACACACACACACACACACCCAGAAGAGAGAATTTGGCAAAATTGCCCCTCAATCATCCTTCCCTCAGTAATTGTTGATATAATCTATAATGCATTTGTTGTATAAGTATATTTAAAATAATTATAACTGTACTATTAAAGCATTCAGAAACAAACCGTGCCATCTTTATCTGGCAGAGCCATGCATGTGTCCCAGATCTGGTAGGAGTATTTCAGCTGTGGAAAGCTCATTTCCTTAACTTTGACTCCCAAATCTGCCTCTAGGCGCTGAATCACCTGCAAAGCACACAAGGGCTTTGGCATTTGTTTATTCAATGTAATTGTTACAGAATTATTAGAAACTGCCCAGTGTCACACCTTTCTTTGTGCTTCAACCAGCTGTTTGTCCACAGGGGATGTCCACGGAGATCCACCATCATCTACTACTGTGAAGAAACGCAGCTTCTTCAGGTCCACCTCTGAGGACAGCAACAGTCTGTGAAGACACATGAGGGCAAGATTTTAGCATGCAGTGTAAAGAAGTATTTTTAAAAGTATTTTAATTAAAGAAATACAGTTCTTCCAAAAATAAAATGTCCATAATTTTCCCTTTGATCAGCCAATACATGTTTCATGTCTCATGAAATGGTGTTTTCACAGATGGTTCTTTTAAATGAACCATGCTTGGTCCCGTGAAAGTGGACCTCAAAAGGAACTATCTGGAAATGACCTCAGTACTTTTGCTGTTCACAGTACAAGTGGATTCAAAAGAGCGATCAGGACTCTTTCTCGACATTTTACCAGTGATGAGCTCTCAGACCACTTGTTCACACCACAACTTCTTTGGAACTCAGAGCCCATCTGTGTAACACTGAATTATGGATAATGTCAAAATGGTTACTTTACATCATGTCGTTTGGCTGTGGATGAAAAATAGAAAGAGAATTTTTTGCAGAACCATCAGCTCATGCTCCGTGCCATAGGCCTACTTGTGACTCTCATGTAGGGGGAGTAGGATAGGAGTAGAATCTGATATGGTCTTCTACTGTTGTAGCCCATCTGCCTCAAGACTCAAATGTGTTGTATATTCTGAGATGCTATCCTGCTCACCACAGTTGTAAGTGAGTTATTTGAATTACCGTAGCCTTCCTGTCAGTTTGAACCAGTCTGGCCATTCTCCTCTGACCTCTCTGTTGGAGAATTTTGCTTCTCTGTGTTCCCTTTAATCACTTTTTATATATATGATGATTTTATATATATACACTCCTGAACAAAATCTTAAGACCAGGGAAAATATTACAAGTAAACACCTTTAAACTATTGAATAACATTCACTAAACTGCCCTAAATGGGCAGAAATATCTCTATACTTCTACCCTCATTAAAAATAGTAGGATTTCCACAGGGAGACTCCCATGGTATTTCAGTATCTGAGATTTGTCACATCACCAAATGACAAACGTGTCAAATACTACAACACCCAAGATTTTGTTCATTACAAACATTAAGTCACTAGTTAGTTAACTATTTTCAACTTCATCCTCTAATGTCAGACATGATTGGCCCATAGATGTAGAGCTTATATATTGACAAAAACTGAGCTCATATGTAACCCTCAGAAATATAAATGATTAAAAAATTTTGACTGTTGAATCACTTTTGAAGTGTTAAATTTGACACTACTCTATGCAATCTCAATCAGGCATTTGAGAAGAGTTTATCATTTAAGTTCAGCATTACTTTGAGCTGATTGATTACCAGAGGCAGACACAGAGAGAGGGTCTAGGGTGGCATAATCTCTCCCTTACATCCCTTACATCTAATTGGCCACTCCATAATCTATCACATAGGCCTAATTGACTGATTTGGATGTTTCCACATGTTTATCTGGTAATAGGCAGTTACACACATTTGTACTTCTGTAGTTTAGTTTGGACCCCAGTGGATTTGGCCACCCCATTTATATAGTTCTAACATATTTCTGAGCAAATTATCCCTTTAATATGACAGTTGAATGTTTAGTTTTGTATGTTGTATATGTGTGTTTACTTGTCTGCATTTGCTCCAGCCATTATCTTCAGCATAGGCAGCAGGTCTTCAGCATAGCGACACATTGGACCTGTACTCAGAAGGTCCTCCTGAAGCCCAGAGCTAGGAGGGTGCTGGCCCTCATTACAGACGATTCCTGCAACACACACAGTCCTTCAAGCCTAACTATCATAAGTTCTAGAGTTGTAAAATAATGTATAAAATGTGTCAGAGCAAGCTGTTGATGTTGGGCATCGGGGCTGCAGTTAGCTGAGCACTTTTATAAGCCATGGATTAATATGACACACGCAGCATACTCATACTTCATAAACCTCATGCTTACTACTTCCCAGCCAATTCTTAGCCAGAAAATAAATGTATTCTTAGTACATAACACACAGTTAAAACATGTATCTGACAAACACATACATGCACACAATCTTAACCGCTGTCTGCCATGTGTACGCACACACCTGGAGTCGCTTTGTGTCCAAATATGCCATTAAAGAAACAGGGCATGCGAATGCTGCCTCCAATATCTGAACCAATCCCGATCACAGAGCCCCCGCTGGCCAGAATACTGCCCTCTCCACCTACAGGGGGAAGAATGGAGGAGATACACACACAGCTTTATCATACAGATTTTCACATACACTTCATACACTTTTCACACTTTCAGTCTATCACACAGACTTTATAAACATTATAACATAGATTTATAACATTATAGTACATAATTATCTATCTATCCATCCAATCATCTATCTATTTATGTTTCACTGTGAATCTTTCTGTGTATATTCCAAAGATGCCTTAATCTTATGATCCTTGTGCATTTTGTTCAGAGGCATAATACATTCATTTTACAGTACTTGATTGTTTTACATGAGTCTCTCCGAACTGGCGACTGCAGTACAAACTACAAACTTGTCTATTTTTCCATATTTACACATCTGTGCCTTAAGCATTGCTGGCCCACCTGAGCTTCCTCCACATATCCTGGTTGTGTTGTAGGGGTTATTGGTGATGCCATACAGGTGATTGCTAGACTCTAGCCACATGCACAGCTCGCTGGTATTGGTCACTCCTAGAGGAATTGCTCCAGCTCTCCTCAGCAGGGCCACGGCAGGGGCGTCTTTACTGGCAACAAAACCAGCCCGAGAGACTAGGCCTGTGGAGCAGGGCATACCTGAAACACACACATGAGAAGGAAGAAGAATGTACAGCTATCCACTCACTGAATTCACCACAAATAAATCTGTTCACAGAAACACAAAAGACAAATTATAGTGGTTGTGTTATTTATAGCCTTAAACTGATCATTAATGATGAGTATTAAAAGGTAAATGCAGTTTTATATAGCTCAACCTTCACGAACTTTAGTTGAACACCGCTGGTCTACAGTGACACTGTATTAACAAGTGTTTTACCCTGTAAGAAAAAAGACTCTTTGACAGAAACAGGGACCCCCAGTAGAGGAAGTCGGTCTGCAAGAGCCTCCTCTCCCCCGGTCTCCTCCTCTATCAGCCTGTCCACCTGAGCTGCTTCTGCCAAAGCTGCTGAAAATCTAAGAGACATTAGAAGAGGTCAAGGTAAAGATTATATATCCTAACAAGATTTTGTTCAAAAATCAAGCACTTAGGCATTCACACTGTTTTTACAAACATTTGTGAAAGAATGAGCCGCTCTCAGGAGCTCAGTGAATTCCAGCGTGGAACTGTCATAGGATGCCACCTGTGCAACAAATCCAGTCGTGAA
>CM074948.1:7158453-7176451 GCA_037577455.1 Pangasius macronema | reverse complement strand
ACTCTCAGACCATTAGGCCACGACTGCCCCAAAAAAGGCTGAGTTTCAAACGAAAGCAAACAACTGTAGTTAGTGGGTAGATTGAAGATCCTCTTAGTGCCTGATACACTGCTAATATGGATCACTACATGCTTTTTAAAAACAGCAAGAGGACAATGTTAAAGCAGGACAACATGATGGCTGAAAAGATCAGGTTTTTCCAGATGATATGATTTAAGAATTTTGGTTGATTAAAATATTTATTTTTCCATGTGTTGATCCTTTTTTAAATTATATCGCTTATGAAAATGGAATAAGGTTCAAGAGTACACTTCTTGAAAAGAACTTGTAGAATTTCTAACTTCTAGTTCTCGCTGAAATGTACTGCAGTGGGCTTTTTTTTGTCTTTTTAGATTTCTAAATATTGTGTGATGAACCAAGTAGAACAATTAAAGTTAATATTTTATTCTAAACAATCATTTTAATGAAAAAAATGTTTGTTCCTAGTTTCCTAGTTCTGCAGTATTAATTTTGAAGTGAAAATGAATGTAACGTACATGGACCAGCCAGCTTGGAGTATTTAGCTAGTGTACAGCTTCTTGACACAAGAGCTTTAAAGAGACATAAGAAGTTATAGAGTTATGCTGAGAAGCAATTAGGCCAGATGGACACATGTAAACATCATTGTTTAACACAATATGATAACACTAAACCTGGAAGAATGGGTGGATGATTATCGAGGCATTTACAGGATGTAGTGCTTGAATCTGGTTATGTGAATGTCTGGCTGTATTCTGTGAGAGTTATAGTTAGATGAAATGAATTCAAGATTAATATATCTGCATGATTTAGTTAAGTAGATAATTGATGATGCATGAAAGCTTAAGGTGAAAATGTTTCTTTGTTACTTTTGGCTAATCGTTACATAGTTCTCTGGGTTTTCAGACGGCTCGGATTTCTATGGAAGAAGTAGTAACAGAATACAGCTCCAGCATGTGCAAGCAGTTAAGATGTGGCCTCTCTGTGGGAAGAAGCAGGTTCTGACCTAAACAAGCTGTCTCTAATTCAGCTCACACTCCGGCATTAAGTTCCTGTAGTGAGATGCTGAATGGCTGTGAGGATTGTCAACATATTTGGTGATAATTCTGTATTTCAATATGTTGACTCATGTAGGAGTTGCCTTCATCCAGCCACATACTGGAGCTGCATGTGGATTTGGGTAGTTGTGTGACCCTATGTTTTCAACAAGTCGCTTGTAGTTTGTCTCTTGTGGACATCTAGCAGCCGATACTCTTGATACTTGTGGGTGTGCACTGTCCAGCATTTTTTTTTTAAAATTCCAGTGAGAAAGTCACAAGTTGTGTGTGTTTATCTGTGTGTACACACACACACACACACACACACACACACACACACACATGCACTTTCAGCTTTAATTCAATATTTTTAATTTAACAAAAAAAAATTGCATTAACTGTTAAGGGATTACAGCCATTCTTTTTTACATAGTCCCTCCATTTTCACAGGCTCAAAACAATTAACTGATAAGCAGTTTCATGGCCCAGTTTGACCTGTTTCCTAATTATTTCATGACAAATTAAGGAGATAAAAGGTCTACAGTTGATTCCAATCATTGAGTTTGCATTTGGTAGCAGTTGGCAGTATGTTTTGGATCATTGTCTTGAGATTGTCTCCAGATTATTTTGGATGCATTCTCTGTAAATTGGCAAACAAGATGTTCCTGTAAACTTCTGAATTCATTCTGCTGCTACCATCGTGAGTTACATCATTGATAAAGATTAGTGAGCCTATTCCAGAAACAGCCATGCAAGCCCAAGCCATGACATTACCTCCACCATGTTTTATAAATGAGCTTGTATATTTTGGATTATGAGTAGATCCTTTCTTTCTCCACACTTTGGCCTTTCCATCACTTTGGTATATGTTAATCTTGGTTCCAGAACTTTTGTGGCTCATCTCTACATTTTTTTTTTTGTAAATTCCAATCTGGCTTTCCGATTCTTACTGCTGATAAGTGGTTTTCATCTGTGATATGGCCCCCGATATTTCTGCTCTCACAGTCTTCTTCGAATGGTGGATTGTAATACCTTCAACCCTGCCCTGTGGAGGTTGTTGGTGATGTCACTGACTGTAGTTTTTGGATTTTTCTTCACAGCTCACACAATGTTTGTCATCAGCTGTTATTTTCCTTGGCTGGCCCATTCGGTGTCTGTTGCTCACTACACCAGTAGTATCTTTCTTTTTCATTACTTTTTCATTTTTCATCATCTAACAGGACACACCTGGGGTGCAAGAAACACCTATCAGTCACATGTTCTAATTCTTTTGCTCGCCTACAGATTGGGTGGTCTGATACAAAATGTGCTATGTTGTATGCTGTTTAACACATCTACATATAAAGACCAGAAAATAAAAGCTGAAATTCTAAACTCTCTTCTCATATTTATCTTTTGATCTCAAACCCAGATGTCTTCAGTCTACAGCAAAAACAAATGAACTGGCCTTGCCATTCCAATAGTTTCAGAGGGAACTGTGTGTGTGTGTGTGTGTGTGTGTGTGTGTGTGTGTGTGTGTGTGTGTGTGTGCGCGCGTGCGGAGAGAGAGAGAGAGAGAGAGAGAGATTCTTGCTCTTGGCAGACAGGAGTGGAACTTGATGTGCTCTTCATTCAATCCACCTCAAGGTTTGATGTGTAGTGTGTTCTGAGATGCTTTTCTGGTCACCACGGTTGTAAAGAGATACTATAGACTTCCTGTCAGCTCAAATGAGCCTGGTCATTTTCCTCTGATCTCTCTCAACAAGGTGTTTCAGCCTGGAGCAACCATGCCACAGTTAGTCACTGAGATCACTTTTCCCATTCTGATGTTTGTATGAACATTTAACTGAAGATCGTGATTTGTGTCTATATACACATTTAATGAGAGGTTCTGTATATATACCAGGATGACACTACAGTACAAAGTTTTTATTGCATTTTTTTGTGCATTAAACAGCAAGTAGGAGTTAACTGTGTGAGTGAGGAACTGTAGAAACTTTAGAGCACATGCTTTATATTGTTTGAGCTAGATGCTTGGTTTGTAGCTTTAGCATTTAATAGCTAATTTGCATAGAATAAACAAAATGTTGATTCTTCTGTTGCTTTGTTGCTTTCTGACGTAGCTGTATCTGATATGGCTTTGTATCATATTTGTATGTAGAAAATCAGTGGTCGTCTGTCCCATTATTACTTGCTAATGTGAACATTACAACTGAAGTTTACTTTTAGACTACAAGTATTGCTCCTAAAACCAGAGGCTGGAGATAAGTATGCACTGTTGTCTGAATTCTCTCTATTACTTCTCTTACCCAAACAAGTACATGCTTATCTTCTAATAATAAGATATTGTATGATGTACAATATCTAAAAAAAGATGTTCAATAAATAAAAAAGGTTTAAATTTCAAACAAACATTCTTGCAGATCCTCAGTAAAGTGTTTATTCTGAGTTGAAGTAGGTCAGTGCTGTGTGTTGGGGCTGTGCCAGTTCAGAAAAGTGACAAGTTTGCGAAAGACGAGTTCCTGAGCTGTTCCACACAACGGTCAGCTTCCTGTTCCAGCTTGCTTGACTTTCCTTTCATTAAATATAGATCCAGCAGTGTGTAGCAGGGAATATTGCTTGTAGAGGAAAATATCGTAATCCCATCAGTCACGTGTCTGTGGCAGGAGCCTGGTCAATTCCATTGGCTGAAAATGTTTGAGATTGGAGCAGAGTTTTTAGGTTTTAAAAATATTTGTGGGCTAGTTTTGACACGAGTTACAGAGTCCGCACCCCCCCCCCTCCCTTTCCCCCCTTTCAGTGTTATTATCTGTTGGTCTCTTTCTCTCTCGTCTAGGCTTGCACTGCCAGTGGTGCAGAAGAGGGGTGTGTGTGTGTGTGTGTGTGTGTGTGTGTGTGTGTGTGTGTGTGTGTGTGACAATTTCAGTGTAGTGTTTCCATGCTTTGTGTTTGACTTGTGTCTGCATGTTGTGTGCTTGATGTGTGGAACACTAGGAACATTTTAATGTGATGGTAAGTGGTTCAACTGGGCCATGACTGTGGCCAGAAACAAGTCTGACAAGCTGCATACACTAATCACTGCATTATCTGTGCTTTAATCAGCAATCATTATGAGTTAATGTAGCACTTGCATCATTGGGATACATGATGGAATCCATGGCCAGTTCTAAAGTGTGAGTGCACAGCGAAACAGGAAGCAGAGCTGGAAACAGAGCTTGAAGCAGCACGTTGCAGACAGTGCATTCTCAGAAGCATGTTGATGCAAATTCTTTCCCTTATCACTGATGCTTCAGAGGTTTTTAGTGTGTTTGCATGTTTCATTAGTAAAACCTTATCTTTATTTTTTATCTGTAGTACATTGACTTTAAAGCTAGGCTCCCACAGGCAACTTAAAGCATTTTTTTTCTAAATATCTGATTGAATTTACACAAATATTTTTTTCGTGACAAAGAACACGTCCTTGTGTTGCGGGTTCTACCTGTTTTTTTTTAACTGAAGACAGCATCTCAGTGTCAGTAGTTACATTTAATATGATTGCAGGTAATGGCCCACATGTTCATGTCACAGGCTACAAGTTGCCTTAAGGCCAGATCTGCTTTTGGAGTCCTCAACTAGCACATCTAGCTAGGGCTGTGCAATTAATTATATTTTATTTGTGATCATAAATGTTTAGATGACTCAGTAAATGAAATGTATGTCACCTACAAAACTGGTAGGTGGATTTCATTTTTTTATTGATTAGATGAACTTTGGTTAATGCAAGTGTTGATTTTGTATTTTTATTATTAAAAAAAAATCATTTGAATATGTGGTAGTTAATGTGTGACCCTGCATTCAGATTAGCAAATGTAAAGTCGCTCTTGTTGTGAGTCCACTTGCAGTATTTTTGTTTTTGTTTATTTTTATTATTTTTTTTTTTAGCTGAAATGTAAATGCTTCTAAAACTAAACTAGTTATACGCAAATAAAATAATACACTAATCAGTGTGGAAAAACTGGTTGCTTGATTCACATCTGCTAGCCTTCATACCAGCTTTGTTGGCAGATTAGCAAAGCATGCTACCTGAACTAGACAGAGGCAACAGCAATCTCTGCTACTACTTTGTCTTAGTAATGTCACTGTACACGTTTAATGATGGGCCGTATATGAGAGGCTAACATGAAACCACAGTTATAAGTTAACTAATGTGTTAAATGTCATTTAAGGGAATGTAAAGTGTTATCATCTTAGATATCAGCTTTTCATTGATCATAGTAAATCATCACAGCACTCCTTGACCATTTTCCTGGTCTGCTGCTTTCCAAATGAGGTGAGACTTTAAGCTTTGTAAACTATAGTTTAATTTCATGTTACACAGGAAAAAACAAATCTGTAGACAGGCATGCTAAACTAGTGATAGTGACATTATATATTAAACAAACCTAATGGAGCCCTGCATCTAACAGAAGTCTCTGTAAAGGTATTTAGAGTCTGGTGAGTTGTATCAGAGCAGGAGATTAGCTGTGTAGTGTGGCTGATCAGCAGGAGTAGGGCAAGAAAGCTGGGTTTGAACTAAAGTGTGTGACTTACTGTAGATGTTTGCATCACTCCACTCTTAGCCTAAAGAACACAAACATATATACATACACACACACACACACACACACTGCTGTAAATGCCGTATGATTACAGTGACTGTGTGTGGGTGTGATGCACTCTCTCAGGATTAGACTAAACAGTCTGGAGTAGCAATATGAGAACAGTCCTGATGGAGCTATGTGTAATCTACTTGTACACTTTTAGTGTTTGGGTATACACAGATGGTGTGTGGGTGTGTGTGTGTGTGTGTGTGTGTGTGTGTTTAAAACTCTGTCCAAGGGTGTGTCTAACCCTAGTAATAGTATCATCTGTCACAGGGTGCTTTAACCTAAAAGAAGGAGGCAGTCGTGTTCTCTTCTAAAGTAAAAGTGTTTTTTATGAGTTTTATAAACTTAGTTATGAGTTTCTGAATGTTTTTAGGCAACTTTGGACTCTATAGAGACACAGGATTGTGTACATGCTAGAGATGGGGATTCTGGATGGGCAGTATGTAAGGAATAAAACATGCCTGGTAGTACTGTAATTGGAAGATCATCAATACTAGGGTGGTGCAACTCAACACAAAATGTTACTATTACCACCATCCTGAAGTGAAGCTGGGGTCACAATATGGCACCCCTGGAGCAGAGAGGATTAAGGGCCTTGCTCAAGGGCCTAACAGTGGTAGCTTGGCGGTGCTGGCCGCCGACCTTCTGATCAGAAACCCAGAGCCTTAACCGTTGAGCCACCACTGCCATTGATTCATTCCTTTAATATTCTAGCAATTTGTCAGTAGTTATAATGACAATTTATTAAAGGACATTTTTAGTTTAATGTTGTGGAATGTCCACGAGGCAGGTTAGTTTATCACTTACGTTATAGCGCCTATAAACAGTTGTCAGCCAGTGGCATGTTCATGTGAGTAATAATACTTTTCGTCACCGTTATAAAAGTTATCTTGACATGATATTGCAATATTGATAACACTTTGTCCCATTGCCCATCCGCACACAAGAAACAATCATACATCATGTTCTTCTTTCTCCCTCGCCACAATTTTATTACATAGATGTGACCTTTTCTCACTTCAGCCTGGAATTTATGGTGTGTGTGTGTGTGTGTGCACGAGAGAGAGAGAGAGCGATGGAGTGAGGCAGGCAGGCTATTGGACTTCAGTGGATTGGTGTATGTTCTCACATACACACTGATGTTTGGAGATGATATGGAGAGCTTGGTGATATGACCATATAATTGTTGATATCATGATGAATTACACTCACTGAGCACTTTATTAGGAAAACTATAATATACTAATACTTGGTAAGGCCTCCCTTTTCTTTTAAAACAGCTTCAATTCTTCATGGCATGGATTCCACAAGATCATTCCTTTTGAGATTCTGCTCCATGTTGACATGAGTCAAGTCAAGTGGTTTTATTGTCATTTCAACCATATACAGCTAGTTTGTACAGAGAAGCAACATTCCTGCAGAACCATGGTGCACCATAAAACAACACCGATCTACAAGAGACTACACATTACTACATAAAGTGCACATGCAAACATGTGCAAACAGCTCAAGACAATACAATAACTACTAAAACAGGACAATAGGCACAGTAAGCGACAGTGCAGTGCTGACCAGTACACAGTCCTAGTATGAAAATGTCAGGTATAACAGTAGTGAAAAAGAATAACAATATAATAAATTGCTGTGAATGTAAACATAACGTACTATGACAGTATTCGGCAGATAAGCTTATACTATATATGAACATAGCAGTTATTGAGGTAGCAGCCAAGTAGAGATTATTGTAATGACAAGAAATTAAATACAATATTTTATATGTACAGTAGCAGCAAAAAACATGTAGGTAGTAAATACAGAAATGTGCAAAAATTGCAAAGGGAGTGGGATCGTTTTCAGTTGAGTGTGTGTGTGTGTGTGTGTGTGTGTGTGTGTTTTGTCAGTCTAGTCTAGAGGAGTATGATGGCTTGGGGGAAGAAACTGGTACACAGTCTGGCCTTGAGGGCCTGAATACTTCAGTACCGTTTGCCAGACAACAGGATATGATTGCATCACACAATTCCTGCAGATTTTTCAGGTGCGCTTTCATGCTGCAAATCTCCCATTTTGCCGTGTCCCAAAGGTGTTCTATTGGATTCAGGTCTGGTGACTGGGAAGGCCACTGAAGAGCACTGTCATTGTCATGTTCATGAAACCAGTTTGAGGTGACTTTTGCTTTATGACATGGTGCATTATCATGCTGGAAGTAACCACTAGAAGATGGTAGATAGAAGGTAAATTGTGGCCATGAAGGGATGCACATGGTCATAAACAATACTCAAATAGGCTGTGATATTCAAGCGATGAATGATTGGTAATACCGGGCCCAAAGTGTGCCAGGAAAACATTCCCCACACCGTTACACCACCTCCACCAGCCTGGACTGTTGACACAGGGCAGGTTGGGTCCATGGCCAAATTCTGACCCTACACTGTGTGCGTCAGCAGAAATTGAGATTCATCAGACCAGGCTACGTTTTTCCAGTCTTGAACTGTCCTGTTTTGGTGAATCTGTGCCCACTGCAGTGTTGCCATTCTCCGTTGACCTCTCTCATCAACAAAGCGTTTACGTCCAGAGAACTGCCGTTCACTGGATGTTTTTTCTTTATTGCACCATTCTGAGTAATCTTTAGAGATTGTTGTGTGTGAAAATCCCAGGAGATCAGCTGTTAATGAAATGCTCAAACCAGCTCCTCTCGCACCAACAATCATGCTGCGGTCAAAATCACTGAGATCACATTGTTTCCCCATTCTGACAGTTGATGTGAACATTTCCTGAAGCTGTTGGCCTGTATCTGCCTGATTTTATGCATTGTCCTGCTGCCACATGATTGGCTGATTAGATAATTACATGAAAGTGTAGATAGGTCTTTCTATAAAGTGCTCAGTGAGTATTTCAGTCCCCTCTGAAAGTATTGAAACTGCGAGGCCAGTTCTTTTTTTTTTATTAGCTACACTGAAGACGTTTGGGTATGAGATGAAAAGATGAATGTGAGATGATGGATCAGAATTTCATCTTTCATTTCCTGATATTTACGATGTGTTAAACAGCTTAAAACATAGCACCTTTGGTGGCAAACCACTCAATTTTTAGGTGAGAAAAAGTATGAGAAGAGTCTTAAAGTAAAATTAAAGTAAAAAACTCTTGTTTGGTTGCATATCCCTTGCTTGCAATAACTGCATGGAGCTGGAGACCCACTGAAATCACCAAACTGCCAATTAGCAGCTCTGCTAGGATACAAATGTTTTCTGAACTGCTTAAGTTTTAATTAATGCCACATTTCATGTATCAATGCTCCTTCAAACAAATTCATTCGTATCCAGCTTGGTAAATGAGGCCCATTGTGTCTCTTTCAGTATGAAAAATTTGGACTAAACAAAGGTGACAATCTGTAGGGTTGAGTAACTAATTTAAGTGAGCAAACAGATGTATAGTCTATACCCTCTCCTTAAAATAGTCATTCATTCCTGTTGTGACACTAATCTAGAGGTTACTATATCTACAGGTTACTGTTTATCTATAGTGCCCAACTCAGTTAACTAACAAACATTGTGATATAGGTAATAATAAATTGCCACATCCTGAGTCACATGTTCATGTCTGTTGTAGAAACGCTAGGATAGATTTCATAGGTGCTCAGTAGTTTGCAGATGTAATGTCAGATAGAAATGAAGTGGAACTAATTGTTCAGTAAGTGAGGAGAATGTCCAGATGCCTTTATACATAAACACTTTATTTAGGCTCAAATATATAATACTTATTATATGGTTTATGCCCTGGGATGGACTGGCATGTATATATCCGGAGTGTATTCCTGCTCTACGCCCAGTGTGCCCAAGATAGCATAGAAGATATGGAATTGTTGCATGAAATGGCAGGATAATTAATCATGAGAGATATGCAACAGCTGATGTCTTCATAGATTGCACTGCAGCTGCAATCCTAAAGGTGAGTGTGTCTGTCCCTGGAGATCTATGCCATCCTGCTGAGTTTTGCTCCAGCGACCTAACACACCTGTCTCTGGTATCCAGAAGGTCCTGAGGACATTTATAACCTGCTTTTGCTGTAGATTTCTGGGCCATTGAAGAGGGGAAGTGAGAGACACTTCTGTCGTTCTCTCTTAATGCTGCTGTTTTGTGTGTGCGTGAGCATGTGCACGTGGTGTTGTGTTGAGTGTTTTCTCCGAGCAGAAAAGGCTGCTACACCATCTTGCAGTGTCACGTTTATACATGAACAAGATGAGAAAAAGAGGATGTTGACTCTGAGTCACATGTAAGTTATAGATATACGCGTGCACGCGCGCACACACACACACACACACACACACACACCCTGACAACCAGACAACCAGACCTTTTAAATAAGTATATTTACTCTCAGGAGAAAAGAACCATCATGAAAACTCTTCTCTTATTAAGAAGAAGGCTTTAGTTAAAACTTTCTGCCTGTAACATACTTTGACATCTCAATTATGAAACCATGAATATATTTCACTATGATTATTTGAAAATGTTTTTATCTGCTTTATAACCTTCCTGCAAAGATCATCTTGTGTAAAGAGCCAGTTTAATAAACACAGTGGTAAAAACAGTCAGTCTGCCTAAAGATGTCTAAAACCTTGCTAGCTGAGTGTGATTTCCTCACACAGTGAATGCTGTGCTCTGATCACTTTCTGAGAATGCTGTGTGCTCTACTGAAACAGATCCTAATCAATTCAGTTTTAATCCCAAACTGGATGTCAGAGTGTCCACAGTGCTCTAGCTCCATAGTAAGAATCAAAGCTTTAAATGTGATTTTTCTCTCTTTTGACTTTTGGAGTAAGATGAAAATGTCAGTTTCACCATGTGAAGAATTTTCCCAGGCTTCTTTATGAATAAAGCCAGCAAGTGTTCGCTTCCAGATTAACGCTAGCATGAACTAAAGCTGACTGTTTGAGATGTGCTAACCCAAGTCCAAACATTTTTGCAATTCTGAGAAATGGCCTTCTGAAATGTTCAAATCAGAACCTGGTGCTTCTATCTCCTTATATATATATATATATATATATATATATATATATATATTTTTTTTTTTTTTTTGGACACAGTTTCACTTGTGTGGACCAAATCAAGAACTGGTTTTGGCCCAGCTGTGGAGGGTGAAACAAACATGCTGTGCATTATTGGTTGTAAGTGGCCTTTTTTTGATGAGAGCAGCCGTACTGAGATGCGAAATCAATGCCAGAACACATATCTGGAGCTAAAGAACATCTACAAAAGTACAGCCATTGTTTATTTGTTATTTTTTGTTGTGTATTTTTTTGTATATTATTACTTGTTGTTTTGGATGCTTGGTTAATTTCTGTGGTTCAGTCAAACAGTGCTTTCCCCAGATGGTCTGTCTGAGGACTGCCTCTCTTTGATGTTGGGAATGAAATGCATCTGTGTGTACGTGTACGTGTGTGTGTGTGTGTGTGTGTGTGTATACGTGTGTGTGTGTGTGTGTGTGTGTGTGTGTGTGTGTGTGTGTGTATACATGTATGTGTGTGCGTGTACATGTGCCCAGCTGCAGTAGACATCAATAGACACTTTAAAGTATCTGCCTGTGACAGGAAACCTCAGTTCAATTTCTTTCTCTTTCTAGGTGAAACACAGAATGACCGGGCAGGTCATGGCGCTGAAGATGAACACTCTGGCCAGTAATAGGGCCAACATGTTGAAAGAGGTGCAGCTCATGAACCGTCTCAGCCACCCCAACATCCTCAGGTTCATCCATCACACACTGTGCTGCATCTTCATCTAGAAATATTAATGTTGAAATTTTGCTAATATTTAATTAATATCTACATCTAAACACATCAAGATGGACTTTACTCATATAAAGATATAATTAGGTAAATAAAGTATTTTCTGGATGATAACCCAGGTTTCTAGCTATCACTAGAAAGTTCAGTCCTTTTCATCTCTAAATGTGGACAACAGCAGCCTACTTTAACAGAATTAGGCCATTTGATTGACGTTGCCATTAAGCTACAGAAAAGAAAGTCACGCAATAACACTGGTGCCATTTAAGCTTTTCAGACTATTGCTTGGGATGACTTAGTCTGGTTTAGTGTTTTCCCCTTTGTGTTACCTTTTTCCTTAGGTGAAGCCATTTTAATTGCTCTGTCAGGTATGGAAAATATGATCAGATTATGTCTGATCTTTTTGTGCATCAGGATTATATGTGGATAAAGGTTATCTGCATAGAAATGCATGTGAGAATGCAGAAGGGGTCAGATTTAAATCTAATCGCATGGATGTCAGGAGGTATGAAATGCATTTAGCCTGAAGTTATACAACTTTAAATACAACCGTTTCAATGTGACAATCATGTTTTGCCTAAACAACTAGAAATAAGGAACACCACTGGAAGTTGGTTGTCAAGTGTGATTTGCATATTACACACAGTCAGTAATCAGATTTCAGGTAATCAGCTTTCAGGTGCATTTGACTAGAAGTATGAAAATAAAATGTACGTGGTTAAAATCTAGTCAGGAACCAAGCTAGACGTGACACACGTGAGGAGGAAGTCCATCTTTATTAAGTGGTTATTTAATACGTTTGATGCTGGAACTCTGTAAGGACAATAATTTGCCTGATCTCTTGCACTAGTATGCACATTTCCACTAGTAGTCTATCTTTACAAACTGGTTATATAATATATTTGATGTCTGATCTCTCACACTATTATAAAAATGTTCACTGGTGTGGCAGTGGGTTTTTCCATTTTGTGCTCTACTTTCCCATAATCTCCCTGTAACTGCTGGAGTAGCACAGTGCTACAGTGTACACTAAAACTGTTGTGACAACAATTAGACTAATGCAAAAGTAATAATATATACAATGCTCCACTTTTCACTAGATTGCTGCATATGGAAAACAACATAACTCGTTCTATAGATCAGAAAGTGCTACGTTTATTTATTTATTTATTATTTAAACATTTGCCATTTGTTACTGATTTTCTCTATAACAACCAGCCATCTCTTTAAGTATTTATCCCATGTATGTACTGGTGAGGATGACATGTATTGACACATTCTTCACTCAGTGTGTTGTGCATTAAGAGTTGGAATCCTGCCAGGGCTGCGGTTCAGCAATGCTGAACAATGCTAGTGTAGCGAAGTGTAGTGTTGGATTAGTGAGCAGGTACAGCAGCTAATATCTGTCCTAATGGAGCTCCCTTAATATAACATTTGACTCTGGTTGGTGATGTTTGGTTCCCATAACCTGTTACAGCTTGTGCTGTTTTGTTTACACGCCCACATTATCTTTGTGGTTCTTCCTGCAAGAACATGTTGTAGGTATTCTTGTGTTCTTATGAACATTTCTCTTCCTTTGTGTGTGTGTGTGTGTTTCCTCAGGTTTGTGGGAGTGTGTGTACACGAGGGACACCTCCATGCTCTCACAGAGGTACTGTTTGATATTTATATTCACCATACACATTTGCACACTAAATCAGTACAGAGTGGAAAACCAAAGCAGTGGTGTATTATGTTTCACACACGAGTTTTTAAAAGACTGTCAGCTTGAAGAAGATTGTAATGTGATGTGCCTTTAAGACTCGTTTGTTGTTTTAAGATCACTCTGCAATAACTAATGGAATATTGGCTGCTTCTCTATAACTGGCTCGAGTCTCTTGAGCCTACAGTTTTCAGCATGTTACCTCCACCTTTAATGACCTAACTTTTTTTTTTTTTTAAATAAATAGGAACAAGGCAATGGGAGGGTACTCGGGTGCTTCCTACATGCCTTTTTTGGCACATCCCAAAAAGTTAATAAAAAGTATAACAATTTTGTAATAATCATCATCAATCAAGAATCATCATCATATTGGCTTAAGAATCTTGGCTGTGTTAAAGAATTAACATGTGTGGTGGCCTGGCACAAGAATTCATATTTTGACATTTACTATTATAAATAGTTCTGAAAACTACAGACTTTTCTGAACTGTTTCTCTTTTGCATGTATCTCAACCACAAGTAAAGTTCTAGCATTTTAAATTACATTTCAAGGCTTCATTTCGCCTGCAGTGCAGGAGTGTCACAGACATATTTGACAGCTGGTATCTGATTACAAACTTAATTCATTAGTTTAAAACATATTGATCTAAGAGTAGCATTCACTGAGTGAGGAAATCACACTTAGCTAGCAAGGTTTTTGACATCTTTAGGAAGATTCTTTGCAGGAAGATATGTCCAGTCCCATGCCTTACAACTAGGCACCAAATCAAGTTGCTTTAAAGTGGTGCTTCTGTGAGTATTTGGAAAATAAGTTAATTCCTTTGTCCTTGTCTCCTTACTTCACATTTTCAGAGGGAGGAACCAAGACATGAGGATGGAAAGCAAGAAAAGGAAAAGAGAAAACACAAAGAAATTAGTAGCACCCGATTACCTTAACCAGTCTTATCTTCTCTGTCAAAATTACACACGCTTTATTTATCAGTAGTTATTAACTAGTAAAGGGGCAGAGCTGAGCCACTGAGCTGAATTGCTATTTCTTCTAAACATCTATGTGTATCTTTTCTGTGTGTAGTACATTAATGGTGGAAACCTGGAGCAGCTGTTGGACAGTGATGTGTTTCTCTCCTGGGCGGTGAGGATGGACCTTGGTCTGGACATCGCACGAGGACTGCAGTACCTCCACAGCAAGGGTATATTCCACAGAGACCTCACCTCAAAGGTACACACACACACAGGCGTGCACACACACAAAACATATGGCTGTGTTCTCATCTAGACGATAATGTATATTTATCTGTGTGTGTGTGTGTGTGTGTGTGTGTATAGAATTGTCTGGTGCGTTGGGAGAATGGCGTTTGCACTGCTGTGGTTGGAGACTTTGGCCTGGCAGAGAAAATTCCAGACTATAGGTCAGTCAGTTCCCCTCTGAACTCCATCAGTGTAATATGTGTCTCCATTTGACATCTCATGCTTCAAACTTCTTTTTCCAGAAGTCATCTATTCCAGGTTATGAAAAATCTCAATTTTAGCTGGGTACAAAAGCATTCACTCAACCTTGTTACCTGAACACTTTCACTCTTATAAAACATTTGGAATATTCCACATGCTCAACAGGAAAATGAATCATTTGAATTTCCTGAGTACCATGAGAAGAGGACAATAGGGAGGGAGAGAGAGGGAATACACGTGACACACAGAGAAATGAAGTTTGACACATTCAGGACACAATATTAACATTTGTTCGGTTGCCTCTGGCAACATGGATTAGGCAGTAGGTACACATTTTGTGGCCTCTGTTTGCCTTTAAAAAAATATATATATGTAGCAATAATTTTAAACAAACCTGATACTGCACCAATTGAAATATTATTGTACAACCTAAACCAAGCAAATGCTGCTTTTTGCACTTAACATGTTTTGGTGTGACTCGCTCCTGGTATTGAAAAAAATTGAATAGTTTGATTGTGGAGTCAGAATGACAAATTAGTTAGTGATAACATGAATAAAAGAAATTCACAGAAGTGACTCTTTTGGATTGTTATGCTGTATGCTGGAATATTGCATGGAAGATTGTGTGGAATATTGTATATGGTTAATAAGCGGTTTAATAAACTTGCTTAAAAGTTAGATTTTCGATGTCCTGATCTGTTTCAGAGCAGGGAGAGAGGGAACGGTAGCATTTGGGAACAGGACTGAGAGAATGAATGCCTTTTGTGTAACTTGGTGGTGTTTGTAACTGCTGTGTGTTTGGTTACATGGGATGATCAGTCAAAGTGAATTGCTCTTTGCAGAGATGATGTGTCTCTCTGATGCAGGCTCAGTATTCTGATAGTTGCTCAGTGAATGTTTAACAGTGTTAATTTATGACCTTGACATTTACTTATAGTGACTGTACTCGCTCTTCATCTTCACACTTTACCATTATGTTCACTTAGACGCATGCACACATTCAGCAGCCTCCACAATTATATAATACTATTGCACAGGCAGCTGTGTGTATTTTGAGTGTCACTCGTGTTCCATTTCCGTTTTGCGTTTGTGTATAACTTCCTAATATTTTTATAAGTGTGTATTGTGCGCACGTGTGTACTTGGGTATGTAGCAGTGCTTATTCTACTAGAAAATGTACTGAATCTTGACCTTTTTTATTTAATATTTGTTCACAGGCCTTTGGCTGTATGTGTAATTTAGAGGGGTCTCAAGTAACATATACTCTATTATGAAGTGTGTGTGTGTGTGTGTGTGTTTGTTTGTGTGAACACATTAGGAGGGTTAGATGCAAAACTTTTTGCTTTCCTAATAAGGTCAAACTATTCCAGCATGAGGCTGCAGACTGGCACTGTGCCTCCACCAGCACTTCCCCAAACACTGTTTACTCTGCAGCTTTCTTGCCCTGAAAACACTTTATCCCCCCCCCCCACCTCTCTCTCTCTCTCTCTCTCTCTCTCTCTCTCTCTCTCTCTTTCTCTCTCTCTATGTCGTTGTCAGTCTATCTATGAATCTGCCTTCCTGTTTTGCCTGCTCTCTCCTCTTTTACTTCTTCTTTTCCTACTTCTCTCTCATGATTGATGTTGTTGCTGGATTTATTTATGGTGTGTTATTGAACCAGTCAAAAATATCTCTGAGGAAGAACCTTTCAGCAGATTCCGATTGGCAGTTATGGTGGTTGTGGTGACTGCTATGGTGACAGTTTTGCTTCCCTTTCCACACAAACATGGTGACAGATGCTTACAAAACACACATTAAGAGCAAAATGCTGAATTCACAAATATATTTTGATATCTGTTAGATTGGTGTGGGTGATACTGCAAAAAACATTGCATCTTAGTACTTAAAGATGTTTTGTATGTTAATGACATTGATGCATTTTGATGAAGTACAGTCTGCATCATGATGTTCTAGTTCAATGTGCACCTTTAGCTTTAACCTTAGCCAAAAGAAAGAAATCAATTATTTTTTTCAAGGATATTACAAAAATACAATATAAAAAAGGAACAAGATGGAAATTTGTGATGTTATTTAGGTCATTTCATCTGAGTAACAGTGGAGTAGGTTGATGGCCAAATTACCTCTTTCACTGTTTTTTTGAGATGAAAAGGCATACAAACAACTGCTGAAGCAAATATACAGTATATATATAATTTTTTTTTTTTTCAGTGCAGATATTAATTCACAGTTAATTTGCATCGGATGAACTTAAAAAAAAAAAGAATTTATTAGGCCTTAATTCACTCATTAGAAGCCGTTAGACAGGTCAAGAATTGTCATCAACAATAACAATTCTAAAGTGTAATGAATTCTCTGACTCTTCAGTCCTTATGCTAACAGCTAACTGAGGATCTGAAAAATGAAGGTAATTGATGTCTACAATGCAGGAGAAGGCTATAAGATATCAAAGCGCTCTTAGCTCAGAATTTCCACTGTCTAAAATATCTTTAAGAAATGGCAGGTAAGGTGAGATGTGGTAGCTCGGTGGTTAATTTGTTCTGCCAAATGCCATAAATGTAAATGTAAGATCTGGATGATCAAGAAAACTTTCAGATAGAACTGCCTGTATGCTGGGCAGAAAGACAAAGGAAAATCCTCAAATGACTGCAAGTACTTGCAAGAAGGTTTAGTTAACACAGGACTGGTGCTGCACCATTCTACTCTGCAGCGTTGCTTGCACAAACATGATCTGCATGGAAGAGTCATCAGAAGAAAACTTTACCTGTGACCTTATCACAAAAATTAATGATTGATTGATTGATGCAAAACAATATCTAGATGTGCCAGAGGCATTTGGATACAAATGCTCTGGACTAATGAAGTAAAGGTGGAGCTTTTAGGACACATTCATCAAAGCTGTGTTTGGAGAATAAAAGGAGCAGCATTTGATGCAAAGTGCACCTTGCCAACTCTTAGGAATGGAGGTCAATCTATTATGATTTGGGGTTGTTTGGCACTCAGTGGCACAGGAAACATTGCACAGGTAGATGGAAGAGTGGATTTCAGTAAATATTAGCAAATTATGGTAGAAAATGTGACACTGCCAGTCAGAAAACTGAAGCTGCAAAGAGACTGGCTTCTGCAACCCCTGGCAAAAATTATGGAATCACCACACTTAGAGGAAGTTCACCCAGGTTTTTTACTTTATAGCAAACAAATGAATCACAGATATGACTTATTATTAATGGCATGTCATTTTCCAAATCAACTAGAGGAAATAATTATAAAATCACTCAATGTTGAGGAAAATATTATGGAATCATCTTTTAATTTCCATTTCTAAAACAAATACCAGGACAGGTCTAAACATGCTAATTAGTCAGCAGTTAAAAGGGAGTGCTTACACACCTTAACGAGCTGTTGGACTTGAC
>CM074948.1:7132224-7155470 GCA_037577455.1 Pangasius macronema | reverse complement strand
TGTGTCATATCTGTGATTTGTTTGTTTGCTATGAAGTAAAAAGGCTGGGTGAACATCCTCTAAGTGTGGTGATTCCATCATTTTTGCAAGGGGTTGTATAACAGAACAATGATCCAAAATTACCTCAAAATCCTACATGAACTACTACAAGAAATGCAAGCTGAAGCTTTTGGAATGGTACTTACAGTCCTGACTTGAATGTCGTCTGCAGAGACACATTCTGCAAGGAAGAGTGGGTGAAAATTCATTTAAAAGAATAGAAGAACTCGTAGCTGGTCACAAAATATGTTTGAACATTTTTTTTTTTTTTGGTCATGTGATTCCTGTTTGTGAGGAGGAGGTCTAATTAAAACAGGGATGCTCTGAACCAGATTGTTTTTGATTGCCTGATTATTAGAAATTCAGCTATTGTGAGTTTTTTAATCGGGACATAACATGCAATACATTGCACTGAAACAGTCGTCATGTGTTTGACCTGTACCAAAAGCCGTCTTTAATGCAGCCTAAAAATCATCAGAGTAGGCTGTAGGTACATGGGATGACTTTAAACAATAAAATTAGACCTCTTGGTTTTCTTTTCTTTTAAACTTTTTTGCTTTCTTCCTCTATTTATAGTGATGGCACACAGAAGCAGCCTCTGAGCATCGTGGGCTCTCCATACTGGATGGCTCCTGAAGTGCTCAGAGGAGAGCAATATGATGAAAAGGTGGGACGAGTCACGATGTTCTGTGACAAAGGCTATATAACATTCTGTAAACCTTCTAAAAATGCCATTCTTATCACTGAAGGTTAAAAACAGCAGCTTGTCACAACACATGCTTTTATTCATTTTAGTAAGCTTATTATTGTTGTTGTGTGTGTCTGTGTCTAGGTGGATGTTTTTGCCTATGGCATTATCCTCTGTGAGATCATCGGTCGGATTCAGGCAGATCCAGACTTCCTGCCCCGCACAGAGGCAAGTCAAACCTCAATGCATGTTTCTCCAACTCGGAGCTCAGCCTCCAACTGGTCCCAGTGGCATCAGTGGGAAGTCCTTGAGAACATCAGCTGTATTTAAAACCTTATAAAACAATATAAACATATATAAAGTCTTGTATAAAAACAAAGTTTCCTGTTGCTGTTTGACCTGTTCTACTGTGCATGTTTGTCTGAGCTTTGTGATTAAATTTGGGTCAAAACCTGACCTTGTTTAACCTAAAAGTTAAGTATGGTGTTTTATAAATGCGATATTGATGGCATATTGTTTGATCAATCTAGTGCTGCTCCTTCTCAGCCTTCAGCTGTAGTTATCAGAACCCAGGATTGCATACTTCATCAGATTATTTTATCCAAAACAACCGAATCCAATTCAGTCAAATTTTTAAGATTAAATTAGCTGCTTACCGACTGTTTGTAATTATGTTTTAAAATTACAAAGATATTGCAAATACCTACAATTTCTAAGGAAAGTGCATAACAGAATGTGTCATGATGTTGATACAATATCCTCTTACACCACAGCTCTGACCCAAGGGCTAACTGCAATGTTTTATATTAATGTGCTCGTTCTAATGCATTATTATTTCTATAGTAACAACTTGCATAGGGAATTACATGGTAGACCCTCTGCATAACATTTTCTGTAAGGTGATGGTTATTTAGAATTTTTTGGAAGGCCTATCCAGCTATTTATAAGTTGTAAAACTGTTTCTTTGATTTTTTCCAATATGAGAGTCTTCAGGATGAAGGACTTTTAGGTTCCTTGGTAACATGGCAAGCTGCATATTTTTTTAATTATTATTATTAAAATAAAAAAATAGTCTGTTAAGGGGACAACTGTTTATAGCTGCTGTAATATAAGTAATAACAGGAATTCATGTGCTTCGTGGATGTTTCACAACAGCATTTGTTACACATGTAACTATAAATGAATAAAAAAGTCAAAATATTTTTTCATTAATTAAAAAAAAAGTTAGTGCATGTATAGGTATCGTTTTTTTTTTTGTTAAAGGATGCACTCTTGCACACATCTAAATATTGGACTGTCTTGCACTGAGTAGTGTTGTGTAATGCAGGCAGTCTGATAAAGCACTTTATTGACTTGCTATCTGTTTGACGTCTGACTTTTTTGCTGGGTACAGTGGAGAGCATTTGTCCAAACTTGCTTAGTTTAGAATCCAGGACAAAGTTTATTGTTGACCTGATCTTTTAATCAGTGATGCGATACAAAATTCACTGTGTGTGTGAACTGTGTGTGTAATCTGGCTTCAGTTTTCTTCATTAGAACTCAGAACACCTGTATAGAGTGTGTTTGGATATGCAAACTTAGTGTTATTCATGCATGTGTGTGCACACACAAGCATTCTGAAAGTAGCCTTATTATTAAAGGTGTTGTCTTTTTCCCCCACAGTTAGTTAGCATTAATTATAAAGGCACTGCAGCCTTAAATGAGAACCTCATATAAGGAAAGGGCACTGAGCCAGTGCATTTAGAACCTAACTGTGGACTGTGTGTGCCCCTAGTGGATGTGGGTATAGATTTTGGGTGTGTGCAGTGCCCCCTGATGGTTACTTGTACTACTACTACTACTACTACTACTACTACTGCTACTACTTCCAGTCTATCAAAAGTGAAAGTGTGAATAAAGTTAGCTTGTTTTGTCTGGGATTAGGAGAACTGCTCTGTGATTATCTGCTTGTCTGTAACTGTGTGCAGGATTTTGGTCTAGATGTGGA
The DNA here is from genome assembly GCA_037577455.1 of Pangasius macronema. Lineage (NCBI taxonomy): Eukaryota > Metazoa > Chordata > Actinopteri > Siluriformes > Pangasiidae > Pangasius > Pangasius macronema. The sequence continues at coordinate 7,152,756 of CM074948.1, read as the reverse complement.
TGCATTTCAGCCTATGGCAGGAGAATGTCCTCCTGCTTTCCTCAGCCTAGCAGTAACCTGCTGTTGTGTAAGTCTGTCGTTCTTCCTTAGACACATGCACACAGATTTCCAAACCAGTACTCACCTGCAGAAACACTGCCATAAATGGGTGACAAATTAGCAAGGTGTCCACCACAAGCCTCCAGAACAGCTTCAATACATCTTGACATCAATTCTACAAGTCTATTGGAACAATGATGAAGACCATTCTTTCAAAAAATATTCCCTCAGTTGGTGTTTTTATGATGATGGTGGTGGAGAGTGCTGTCTGACACAGTGCTCCAAAATCCCCCATAGGTGTTCAGATGGGTCAGGATCTGGTGAGTGTGAAGGTCACAGCATATGATTTACATCATTTCATCCTCATCAAACTATTGTTAGCCCTTGTGCCCAGTGGATGAGGGTGGAGTTATCCTGAAAGAGACCACTCCCTTCAAGATAGAAATGTTTCAGTATAGGATAAAGGTGATCAGTCAGAAGAACTTTGTATTGAACTGCAGAGACCCCTTCTCCTTAAGGGGAAAATGGACCCAAACCTTGGCAGCAAAAACAAATAAGTGCGCCCTATAGCATAACAGACCCATTTTTCCTTTTTTAATGTGAAAATGAAGTATACCTCTTTTCTTCTCTCTGGTGACTTTGGCCAGAAGGTTTAGGAAATGGCAGTTCCAATTGACTTGGGTTAGAATTGGGTGTTGTTTTTTGTTTGAATATGTGAAGTTTAAAAAGTTTGACATTCGTTCTAACAACCATAATGTCTACTCATAGTTTTTAATCTATCTTGTTCTTGTGTGCATACTCTTTCTGTACTGTACCCCTGCTGTTGCTAAATGCAATTTCCCCACTGCAAGACAAATAAAGGAATATCTTACTCTTACTGTTGCTCTTTTAACACCTTGCCGTCTTTTTCCCCCCAGATGAAGCCACAGAGTCGCCCTCCGTTCTCTGAGATAGTGTTTGAGTTGGAGAGAATCAGTGCTGGGCAGCAGGTGGAGCAGACAGGGCCTGTAGAGGGTGGGTCTGCAAAAATATCTATTCTCTGCCTTTTAAATTTGTTCTTTCTCAAGGAAAAAACATTGTTTGGGAGCTGTGTGTGCGTGCACACCCGTGTCCACGTGTGTCTTTCTACTGAAGTGTGTCTTTTTACTGTCATTATAAAGGATTCCATGGTTTAACTGATGGTTGAGAGACTGTCTGTATTTTCACTGTATTTGCAATTCCTACTCGAACTGCTATGCTGTGATATTTTATATGCTGTTCTCAGTCAAGGGTTTTCAACTAAGAACTATTTGTAACTACACTATATGGCCAAAAGTTTGTGGACACCTGATCATCACACCCATATGTGCTTGTTGAACATCCCATTCCAGGTTTAATCCCTTTGCTATTATAATAACCTCCAGTGTTCTGGGAAGGCTTTCCACAAGAGCATTAGCGATATCAGGCACTGATATTTGGTGAGTCTGCGTTCCAGTTCATTCCAAAGGTGTTCAGTGGAGTTAAGGTCCAGGCTCTGTTCAGGACACTCGAGTTCTTCCACACCAATCTTGGCAAAACATGTCTTCATGGATTTCACTTTGTGCACAAAGTTCCACATTGTCATGCTGGAAATGTTTGGACCCCTTAGTTCCAGTGAAGGGAAATCTTAATGATACAGCATACAAAGACATCCTATACAGTTATGTACTTGGAACTTTCTGGCAACAGTTTGGGGAAGACTCACATATGGCCATAAACTTTTGGCTATATAGTGTATAAGTATGTGGTTTCAGTATGGAGGTAAAGATTCATCCAGATCATGTGCTCATGTGCACAATCTCCAGCACATGATCTCTAAATGATGATTGTACAAAGATTTCACATTGATGTCCCTGACCTCCTGACTGATATGTGATTTTTGTTTTTTCTTTTCCATTTTTAGCAGAACCAATTACATCTAGTTCTAGGTCCCTGAGCGTGAGAAGATCGTCTTTGGATGCCATGGTGGAAGATCGGCTGTCCCTGAGTAAATCAGATGTGTTATCTCCTGTCCAGAGCACACCAGTACGTGTCAACCCCTTCTCCCAGAGGCATGACCTCAATGGCGGCCGTATTAAACTTTTTGACACACCCAGCAAATCGGTCATCTCCCTCACCTTTACCCTGCCTCCACCCCCTGAACCATGCAGCCCCACTCCCTGTGGGAAAGCCCCTCCCCGATCCCATAGACGCTGCCAGTCTCTGCCCTGCACACCAGAGGACATCCAGTCATTAAGGAGCAACACAGATGGTGACGCTCATCCAAGCGTAACGCCTTCAGATGCTAATGAGACGACGGCTTGCGTTGTTAATCTTCCCAACATGGACAGTGATAGTATGGTGAACATTTACACAGAGGTTGAACAGGATCATGTGTTCTGCGCTCATACAGATGGTCTGAGTTCAATGGAGGAACGAGAGAATGAGCGCAGGATCATAAAAGACTCAATTCATGAAGAACTGGAAGAGGAGGATTGCATGGAGAAGCTAAAGGACTATGCTCATCTAGCAGACGACTCTGGTGTTCCCATAGATCTTGAGTTAATGTCCATAGATCACCTGACAGAGGTGAGTGTAGAGGAAGCCATGGACTGCATCAGCTCCCCAAATACACCATGTGATTCACCCAAACCCTTCACCAATGGCTGGAGCCCACCTGTATCAAACAGACCCCCATTTTTACCCCCTGTACCCGATTTAGACAACAACAACAGTCCTGTGCAACCTTTGAATCTGCCAGTCAATGGTTTCCATGGTGCCACAACCCCTGTGACCCCTCCAGAACAGGATGAGGTTGTAGCATGTTCAGGCTGCTGCCTGGCAGGATTCAGTTTTCCCTCTATGTGCATCCGTGGGACACGCCACAACCCATATAAGAACTTAAATGGTGATTCTGCAACGAGGGAGCTGCTGTGCAGAGTGCAGCCACCTTCATCTCCTACACACAGTACACACACTTAATGATGAACTGCATGAGAGAGGACACTGCACATTTATCCTTTGCCTTAAAACCTGCTGCTGTTGCACATTGCTCAGAGAAAAAGTGTTGATGAATTGCGCTGGGGCTTAGTTGGGTGTTATTGATTTTGTCCAGTTAAAATGCCCCTTTGTTTAACATAATTATGCCCTTCAATGGGTTTAATGGAAACTTTCTCAAGAAAACTGAGAATATTGTAAAAAATAATTTTGATTACACAGCTGAGCTGTTAACATCTATAAAATTAGGAGGTGCTGCACATTGTATACCTAACTATGCCTGTGTGTGTGTATTTAAAGAAAGAGACAAATCTGATGAGTTGTAAATTATTTTATTTTCTGTATGGTCTTTATTGCCTTGCTTTCCTGTAACAGCACCTGAGAAGTCTATAGATGAATGTCATTGTTATTGTTTTGAAAAAATGGGATGTAAAGGTTAAAGGTTTAAATGTTATTTTATTAAGGAAATTAAATTGCATTAAAATATAAAAGATGATTTGTGTATAACGTTTTTTAATTCCACCAGAGAGAGCTGTTTCTGTCTGTATCTCTCTCTCTCTCTCTCTCTCTCTCTCTCTCTCTCTCTCGCTCTCTCTCTCTCTCGCTGGTATGATGACAGTTCTGCAGCTCTACTTTCAGCACTTAATGTGTGGTTTTGTTTTCATGTTGTCACTCATCCCAGTTAAGGTGAGCTTATTAAAACCCTCTACTCCTCTGCTGGTAAGTACTGAAAAGGGAGAAATCTAAAACTTTCAGTAAAAACATTTTTAACGGATGGCAGCTGAGATGTGTATTATGGCTTTGATTAGGTTCAAGTAATCTACTGAATGGCAGTATGATATTTGGATCAGTTTTTCCGCTGGTTTCACGGTGCAGTTATTGTGATGTGGGCTGTCCCTCTAATCTTGTTGGTGATTTCTTTAGTGCTAAATATAGGTGAGTGGATTTTATTTAGTTATCTATATTCATGTGATATCTCAAGTTATAAAAATGGCATTAGGTAAGCTTGAAAATGCTGCTTACACGTATTTGATTGCTGATGTTTAACTGTGTGTGTGTGTGTGTGTGTGTGGTGGGGTGTGTTAGGCCCCTCGTTCTCTTCTTGCACTACCCGTGTGAGTGTTAAGGATTTAGGCTGCCACATGCACTGGAGCTGTTCTGATGTCACTGCCGCCAAGACTTTCACTGTCCAGACAAAGATTCAAGGGTGGGTGGGTTTTAAACACATGCACAAGCTGTTAGCCACAGTTTCAGTTTTACACAGATTACATATTGAACTGATGATAGATACAATCACATCTGTCAAACAGTGGATAAAGCCACTAAATACCTCATTGGGTGTAGCTCACTAAGAAGCCTGAGTGCACTCTAAAGGTGACTACCATGAGAGTGTGTGAGGCATACACATGTGCGCATACATGCTGGATGGTGGAAAAGAGTGTGTGAGTGATAAAGCAACAGCTGGAACGCAGCGTGCATGGGACCTGATGTGAAAGTTACATGTGGTTTAACTCGACGCCACAGCACAGGCACCATCCCTGCGCATATCTTCTCTCATTGTCTCAGAAACGAAAAAAAAATCTTTGTTTTAGTTTCCTCTGACTCAGCCATGCCTGTCTGAAGAGCGGAGACGAGTCAAATGAGGTTTGTTTTTTTGAGGAAATGGAGTACATCAGTCAGATACAACATCATGATGATGTGTTATAAACTTTCACATTAAATTAACACATTTTAACCAAATTGTCACATCGACAAATGCGTGTTTGTTTAATCAACCTAATATTTCCTCTGAGCTTTACAGTACAGTAAAATTACATAACAAGACAAACACAATATTCTGTAAAAACCTGTAACAAAATAAAAAAGTTCATAGGACAGAGACTCCAGATTGTAAAACTGCAATTCCAAATATTCTGTGTATTTAAAGGTGCATTAGATGAGAATAATATCGCTCTCATTTTTTTCCCCAAGATTATGTCTTGGGAATGTTATGTATTGGGATTATCTCAAATAAGTTAGTTAATCATTATTATGTAGTACAATAGTGTGATATACAGTAGCTATTAAATTCATAGGATTTAGGATAAATTGTCTTTTGAAGATTTTCTGAAAAGCTGCTGATGATGATTGATAGTAGTCCTGTAACAATCATACTCTTCTTATATATACAAATATTAAAACCCTAAATACACTGCAAAACATCTTAGCAAGTGAAACTATCTTGAATATAGTCTGATTTATCTAGTATTTCCTATTATAAGATTACAGTAAACCAAATATTTGATTACTAAACCTACCTCTAGACAGTTTATTCGTTTTAAGGTTCAAATAAGCTTGTTCTATTGGCAGATAATTTTCTAATTTTAATCATTTATTTCTAGATATAATTTTTTTTTTCTGCCAACAGAATATGAATATTTAAAGCTTGAAATGAATAAAGGCTTGTTCGATCTAAAAACTGATTGAATAATCTTATACTTGATTTACAATAATCAAAATTAGAAATATTGCATCAATTTGCCCACATTCAAGATTTTTTTTTTTCACTTTGTAAGATATCTTTTTGTCATGTATATGTGGTGGTCTGGGAATTGAAATTGGTCTGTTTAGAAGATACTTTGACACCTCAACTTTAAGAAACCACAAATATATTCAAATTGACCTGGAAAAATCATGCCTTGATGCCTGCAAAGATCATGTTTGATAAGGAGCCAGTTTAACAAACACAGCTGGTAAACTGTTAGTAAAAACAGTTAGTCTGCCTAAAGATGTCTAAAATCTCGCTAGCTACATACACTTTAGCTCATACACTAAATGTCAGTATTAATCAAGTTGTTGGATAGCTATGTGTCACAGAGAAATTGACATAAGCCTAATCAATTTTTTACCTTTTGTTGAGATAAATGCAAAAGAGAAATGTATTTCTGATTAGGAAAGTCTATAATTTGCAGAATTATATAGTAGAAAATGTCAAGATTTCTCTATGTGAAGGCCAGGCTGACACACGTACAGTATATATATAATATACTATCCCTCCTATTGTACAATGGAATCCATTGACTTGCTGTGTGTGTGCATGTTTTGCAGGGCAGAGTGGCAGAATGTCTCTCACTGTGTCCAGATCTCCTCCAATAGTTGTGATCTGTCTCAGGTCTTCAGTGACTTTAATCTTTACAATTTTGTCATGCTGGGACTGAACCAGGGACATGGAAAAATTAACTGGACCTCACCACAGCTTTGTGACCCAGTCAATCACCGTTTGTACCAAGGCTTTATTAGGCTATTAGCTTCTCTACTTCTCTACTCTACTCTTCTCTTCTCTACTACTCTACTAAAACTACTATAAAGAGCTTTTTAAATGCATACAATGTTGCAATGGAGAGCTCAACATGTCAGTAGAGGTGTGTGCAAGACGTTTTTTTTGTTTGTTTTTTTGAAATCCCATTCCCATCTGCTCCTGAATGCCCTCTTGTCCACTCACACACACTCTTGTTTGTACCTGCCTGCAATGTTTTCTAAAGAAATCGATTCTGTTTCCCAAAATATAAACAAATAATATAGTGTACTAATGTAACTACTCTTTATGGGATGTGTGATGTTTGCTGTATTTTGTGTTTCCCCAGCAAATGCAAGTTTTAGCCCGCCCTCTGTGTCCCTCTCTCTGAAGGAGCAAAAGCTCTGGGTGGAGGTGAGCTTTCCATGTGCTGTCTGTCCGGCTCTGAACCAGGAGGAGTATGAGGAGGATGTTGAAGAGGATATTCCAACCTGCTGTCCCCTCACGGACTTCCTGCCGCTGACCACCACAGTGACTCTTTATAATAAACATGACACGAGTGATACTCAGGTGATGATGTCTGCCATGCTCTTGTTTTCTCTCTTAACGCAATATATCACACAGACATATTGAAGAAATATTAAAGCATTACAGAGAAGTAGCACATGCTTTGTTATTATACTTTATTATACTTATGAAATAATGCTGACCAGCTTGAATTGATTGCCAGGTTTCATGTTTGCTCTGTGCATCTTGTCTTATTATTGCATAGACATAATATGCTAAATGTTAAAATGTTTTAAAGTTGCTGAAAATGTAGCAAAGCTATGCAAAGCAAAGCTATATTTTAACCCATTATTTTCTAGTTTAGTCATTGACAATACTCTCCCAATAACTAGTTCTTCCATATTGTAGGACAACTGGGAGGGGAAACGCTAACAAGTATACAATCAAATCAATCTGCAGCTGAATGTGCTTGGAGGAGAGTGCTAACTGTGTCATTAATGTGATGTTTAATGCTGATGTGATGGTGATTTGTCACCACTGCCAGCTTTTCCCCATATTAAGCCAGTTCTGTGGCTAAGTGCCAGGTATACTGCTGTGCTCTTTTATCGGTGCTTTCTGGTCATGCTTCTTCCTTGCTGATGCTACAGAGCAAACTGACGCCTGTATTTAGCAAGTATCATTGTGATGAACAAGAAAACAAGGCCATCCCTCCTACCAAAGGTTCAGGACATTGTCCGGATTTAAACTCGCAATCTCCTAGAGGCAACACAAATGTTCCTAGTGCCAATTTGGATTCCATGCTTATTAAAAATAATTGGAAATCAGTTTTGTGATTCTATTGATGTTTCTATAATGGGTTCTAGTTGCATTTATCATGTTATAATTACACTAACTGACTGGTCTGTTCTTCTCATAGACGCTCACTGAGATGGTGGAGAGTAGTCCGTGGAAGCGCCATTTTGTTGGGCTTGCTCCGGGTCAGGAGTACTGCGTTGTGGCCCACTTTGCCTCCTCGCCCCTCTCTAACCCACAGTGTATCCATGTCCCACTGCTGGGTAAACAGTGCTCAATTCATTTTTATTTTTATAGTGGTTTTAACAGTAGACATTGTCACACAGCAGCAGATATAGATTTAGTTTTGTAACAGGCATGATAGAGGTGACAGTGGCAAGGAAAATCTTCCTGAAACGAAGTACACTATTCTCACTTTGTCCCTGTAGCTATCAGTTAACACAGTCACCTACTTATTATTTTTTTTTTTTACCATTGTGTTTTTATTTTTAACAATTTCAACATTTCAAAAAAAAACTTTTATTTTAATGCATTTTCTGAGCTTATCATGACTATACTTAACTTACAGTAACACGGATGTGTGTCTTTGTGCATGCCCTTCAGAAAATTCAAACCTTTTTGTCCTGGCCCTGTGTGGTGTCTTCATTGCACTTCTTCTCGTTGTGGGGTTTGTGCTGAAGAGATGGCGGTGTTGGTGTGCTTCAACAGACCTCAGACTCCCTAAATCTCTGGTATTGTATTGTACTTCATAGCTACACTCACAGATCAAGCAGTTGGGTCAAATTGCAAGCGTGAGCTTTTGGAACCTGATGTCAATAAACATTTATTTTGGGGCAGATGTCTCTTCAGAGTCAGGATCAGGAGGGCTCTGTTGTGGATGAACCCAGACAGGTAGCCTTTGAAGAAGAGGAATCTATTGTCCATCTCTCCATCATCTCCCTTAACAACATGCTTCCTTCTGACCCTCACTCGGTTTATCCACACTTGCAGAGTCTTGGGGACAGATATTATACCACAGCCTTTCTGCAAGACCGGTTTTGTGATGGAAATGAGGACACAAATTACCACTCCAGAGATGCAGAAACAAGTGGTGTTGCAGATTGTGCATCTCCAGCTTACTATCAATGGCCACGTTGGTCATCACTTCCTGCTCTCAGAACAGGGATGGTGTGTTTGCTGGGGAACGTTCTTCCTTTAGAGGGCTCAGCGATTCCTTTAAGCTCAGTCAGAGTAGCTGGAGCACAGATAGCCAAGAGTGAGTCAGATCATTCTTCTCCAATCCTGTATAGTGATGGGGATTAATCTTCAGGTATCTGACTTAATCCAAGCTGTTTCTCAGCCTAGCCATTCTATTACCCCATTTCCAATTTCTGATGTGTATGGAAAGGTGACTGCCAAGATATGCTTCTTCCAAGATCCATGAAGCCTATCTGCCCTATTCTGTATGCATGAGCTAACAGATGCTCGTGATTGGCTAGTGTTGCTCTGATTGCTATGCTTCCAAATGCAGGGCACGGCATGATTAAAAATAAAAACCTACTATTCTGTTTTTTTTTCTGTATGTTTGGTAAAAACTGTCAAAATAATTCCTCATGAATTTATGGAGAGTTGGGGGTAGTAATGTTCATGTATGCAGCACAGGTCATCTCTGCAACTACCTCTTTTTTTCTCTCTTGAAGTTAATAAGACAAAAATGCAGCATGTCATTTTACCCAGAAACTGGAAAGCGTAAACTGCTCTGACCTTATTAATGCTGTCAGTGTTTAAAGTACATATGGAACTTACTAAGGTACATGTTTGTTACATATTGAATCATTTTATGTCACCTCAGTACTATACTGTATTTTATGTTTAAATAAATCAGAAGGAAAGTCCGTCAATCTGTTGATGATGATAACACAATCCAAAATTGGTGCTGATTTTGGGATACACTCATACAGCAGTGTGACATTTCAGTAGGCTGTCATAAATCCTTAACTGTTGGTTTTACCCCCTGTGGACTCCCTTCTGCGGAAATATGAAGGGCGGGTGGTGGTGGTGATGTGGTGGGTGGTATGAAGGAGGGTAATGGGGGAAGGGGATGACAGGCGTGACAGCCTGCTATAGCTTCACTGACTCATTGTTGCCTGGCTTGGCTCAGTTTTTCATGGCCAACAACTCACAATTCACTGCTTTACCATGCACTTTATGCTGATGCTGGTATATTTCTATAAGTATTGCAAACCAAAATTAGGCCCTAAGGAGCAGTGCTGACCTTTAAGTCCTGTTACTGAGTACAGCTTTAAACTTTCACCCATTAGACTTTTTGTGTTGAAGCTGCTGTCTGTTTGATTTATGCCAAGTAGACCAGTGGAAAGAAGTGCTGCTTTTTCGCTGAGCTGTAATTTGACAGTAGGGGTTTTATTGTTTTGTGCCATGTATGAGTTTGATGAAGCCTGTAGTGAATTATTCTATCATTAATGTATGAAGTGCATAAATCAAAAATAAATACACCAGGTTTCATTGTTGCAGTTTTAAATGTCAAGTTTCGAGTTGACCAAAGTGAAAAGCCGGAGTGTGACAGGAAAAATATGTGCTGCTTTAATAAAGCCACAACCCACAACCCTGAAACATACACACTGAAAAACAAGAGCAAGCGAGTAAGAGCTAGAGACTGATGGCAAAAAGGGTGAAAATGACTGAGAAAAACCCTCTGAATAATATAATAATGTTAAATAAGAAATATATAAAATATTAAACATTAATAAAATCAAGAATGCTGAATATCTGATACAGGTGTGAGCAAAATCATGGACAGTTGGATGCTCATTATTGGATATTATTTTCAAAAAATATATTTCACCTTTAACAATATGTACATGCTTCTGAATATTCTTTCTGCCGGTAGCCTGTGCTTCAGTGCCAGCTCAAAGACACATGCAGTGTCTGACTCAAATGTATAAGGATAAGCTGAACAGAAACTGCTCTGTAGCTTATATGAGGTCCATATCTTTATTATAATAAAGCATTTTTTAAAGTACAACAGCTCCACCAATTTTGTGAAATATTTGCAGGTTCTTATTCATAAACTGTAGACATCGGTCACTCAGTTCATTTTATATTAAATGTTCACTGTTTTAGTTCATTGTACAGAACAATCTTATATAACTTAGCTATAAACTTACTATCCTTCCATGTGCATTAAATGAACCAACTGCAGTTATACCACAGTGTTGTTCATTTATCTAACAGCAGCTCTGATAGTAGTTCCATCTGTATCTGAAATCACAGATTTACATGAATGCACTTGTTCTGATGCATTATCATTTCTTTAGAGTTGAAAGAAAGAGAGAGACTGGTTAGGGAACGACTGCTTATAGCTGCTATAATGTAAGTAATAACAGGAACTAATGTACAGGTGTACCACAACATTAACTACAAATGTTTAATATTGTAGTGACCGTTTAACGACACCATATTCTCCTGATTTTGTGAAACCTTGTACGACAATATCCTTTTATTAGTTATTCAATCAATAATCAATCAATAATCTCATCACTCTGTCGCTGATTATTTTCCTATAGCAGTGTTTTATTTCCTTATAAAAGTATGTCAGGGTGACGCTGTACACACACTCTTGGCACCCCTCTGTCTCGCCTCTCCTCCACTTTCATTTGTTCTTGCTTTAATTACTGTGGCACCTAGACAGGTCGATGTTCAAAGTCCGTGGTCACACAGAGGAGTGGAAGCGGTCATGACAATCCCTTTTTTTTTTTGAAAGCATTAATCATTTAAGCAGATCAAGAGGCATAGTGTTTGGTGTAATACTTTTAACTTCAGGTGAAAGACAACAACAAGGTACAATCATCAGTTCTTTAGAGCTATGATTCTCAAAGTGGTGCCCACGATTTTTTAAATCTAGTTACAGTGGTGGAAATCAAACCAAAACATTTTACCAAATGCATTATATTATTATAATATTTATTGCTAAGTTCTCACAGCTTTTATCCTGTTGAACTGAATATGTTTATTCCAAACCTCAGTAACTCAAAAACAAGCAGTCAACTTAATTTAATGGTGATTTGAATAAAAATGTGTTTTGGGAGTGGAAGATTAGGAATAAAAAGCTCTATGGCTCCAGAATAACAAATTACACAATTAAATAATGAGCCTAATGTTTAAGATTCATAAGTACATCTGCTCTGTGGATTTTTTAAAATTTCTTTATTTATTTTTATTCGTTTAATGGGGTCGTTGGGTGCAAAAACTTTAAGAACCCCTGCTGTAGAGTACTGTGTATTAAACACACTTCTATACCTGGGCAAATTTGTGTATTTGTTCCACCACAGCAGCAAACAGAGCTCCCACACTCTCATCTATAAGACTCTGCATGTAGTGCACCGCCTCCTCATCTGACAGGTCCAATCTGAACTTATCCTGCACCTGAAAAGACAACAGACAAGGAGAAAGTCAACGTTCTAGTCTTCAACAGGGTTAAGTAAAGATTGAGTGACTGGACCAAGTACAAGTAAACACACCTTTTTAACTGTTTTATCAGGTTCAAGTGCGATGTCAGGAATATTGGCATCCACCATGAGGGAGAACAGGTTTAAAATGAGGTTTGAATATCTGTATTACTGTGTGTGTCACGTTCGATATTTTGAATCAAACGTAATCCTGTGTTTAATTGTCGAATCTACATGACGGAGTAGACACGTTTATTTACCAAAGAAAAATACCAATTTAATAACATGGCCTATGTAATGTTTCAGTTGTCAGAGATGGTTCAGTCTGTTGTGTAAAAACTGTGATTTTTTTGAGGATGCGTAAACTAGGGCCAGAAATGCCACATTGCTAATAAGTAATTCCTATCAGGCAGAGAAAAACAGAATTTTACCACCAAAAACTAGCATCTTTATTGTTGGACATGGTGCCTTTTTCGGGGGTCTGTACGTGGTTCGTTGTCATTCTGTGGTCGTTTAGTGTACAGGTCGGACTGGTGATGTAGTATTATTCGTGTGTCACCATTTTTTACAGACCAAAGAGACTCTTATTTTCTACTGGCTTGAATTCACATTTCAAAGTTCACCTAAAAATACTCAAAATGTAGCAAAATTAACTGATACCCAAATGCACCTTTCACGTCACTTCAGTCAATTTCCACTGGGTGAATTTGATCTGTTTTTGGACTGAAAAAGCAGAACTGCATAGTTTTCAAGTGCATCACCACAGTGAGGGTCAGAAATCATAAATGCTCATGCACAATCATAAATATTCACTGATGGCTTGTTCATGACCTTTGACATTATCAAAGGAAAATACAGAATAAATGACTACTGGTACTTTCAATACATACAAAGTAAGAATTAAAAAAAAATTGGAAAAATTGGAAATAATCACAGGAAAGCTAAAAATAATAAATAATTTTAGGACACCTAGTCATGTTTCTTACAGTACACTAATTCAACTTCATAGACCTTCTCTAGGTAGAATATGTATTCCTATAACTTGTAAACTATCATGATCCTCATTTATTAATAGTTACATCGTACATTTGTTTTTCATTTTCTTTTTCTCTTCCTCATTTTAAACTGTTACTATCTTTTCCTTTCTGTGCTGTACCATTTTTTTCCCCTCTCTCTCTCTCTCTCTCTCTCTCTCTCTCTCTCTGCTTGCTCACCTCTATTGTAGCTTTGGGGTTAGAATAATGATGATAGCATAATGACGGTTATAATTAAATGCTGTGGTTAAGTTGTAGATATGGGCACCTCTGTAGCGTACTGAACTTATGCAGAACATGTGGGGAGACCATCATCTTGTCTATGTGTGTGTGTGTTTGTTACCTGCGCAAGTGCAGGAAGGCTGTGTAACAATGTTTCCTAAGCTCCTGGTACTGTTCACTCTGCATGCCCCCCATTCCCTCTACCATCTCCTTGCTCAGCTTCATCGGAGGAGGCAGTGGTTTGGGGTCCCGCCCCAGAATGTAGCCAAAATCAATATGGAACAACTTTCCTAAGGCAGAAAAGAAGGGTTCAGCCATGACCACAGTGTGTATGTACTCCATTATACGCAGTAAAATTTAACATTATATTTTATTATAGATTAGAGCTAATAAATAAATAAAACAAAGTAAAATGCAGAACTGTACCAGTCTTGGTGAGAAGCAGGTTGTCCAGGTGTCTGTCCCCAACTCCGAGGATATAGGTGATGACGCAGTAGCCAGCTGTGATATACACACATAATACACAAAAATAAATTCACAGGCCACGCACACTAAAGCTTTATGATAAGCTACTTTGATTTCTTAAGCCTCTTTTATTTATTTTTTAATAATCAAAAGAAGACCCATTTAGGAATTTTCACAGCCAAACAGGTGCATGTCTCACCACAGCTCTTCACGTAGGTGTCCATCACCTCAGAGCTGATGCCATAAGGTCCTTTTTCACTAGGGGCATGTTTCCTAAAGAAACTCTGCAGGAACAGGTCAGAGGTCAGCTGATAAATCCCTCTGCTTAAATCTTTACCATTTATATATTTCACAAACCTCTACTCAACTCTTAATCATATAAGACATTGCTTATATCAGATTTTTTTCATATCGCAACATATACTGTGGTCCATATATAATAAAGAATTTTTTTTTTGTTATGCCTCTGCCACTAAGTGGTATGTTTTTGGGTTGTCTGTGTGCCTTCCTGTCTGTCCAAGATTCTTGTTAGTGTGATATCTCAAGAACAAGTGGTTGAATTGTTTATCAGATTTATATAGAATTATTAGTGTAACCAGCAAGTGATTAGATTTTAGAATTGATCCAAATAGGGTCAAGGTCCTTGCTGTCCAGGTCACAGCAAGGTCAACTGACTGAAAGCACTAGTCTTGTTGGCAATGGAGGCATCCCCGCATCAAGCTCTACTTACAGGAGAATCCAGATGATTCAGTGCTGATATAATGTCTTTCAAGGCCTTACTGTCAGGCTCAACAGGCTATAGTGCACAGTGTTGCATTTACTTCAGGGGCATTCACACATATACTGGGTAAATCGTATATAATGTCAGTATTTCAGTATATATACTTGGACAAATTAACAATCTTAAATAATATTCTCCCATGCAATGCACCCATTTTCAGTTCCTGATGGTTTTGGAGGAATTTTAGCATCAGTCTTGTCTTCAGTAAGTAAAACCTTATGCTCCTTGTTTCAGTTCAAATCCAATGTGCTGTAGAGCCAAAACACCTAAAACTGCCACTGTCCAATAACAAACTGCACTGAATGAGTCATAGTGTATCTGACTGTCCAACCTGAATATTGCCTTCAGTTGCCAGAACTTCTGCCACAGGAACTGACTGTACAAACTGCATAAAACCTGAGAACACAAACACAGCGGGTGTAAGAATGCACAAGCACACGTTGGGCTCTTCAGTGCAGGCTCTGTAGCTGCATGTGTGTTAGCACTGACCATGTTTGGTGCTGGTGGCTAGCACTTTATATGGCATCAGCTTTAGGTCCAAATTTTCTTTCCTTAGCAGCTGTGGAGAAAAGAAAAGGCTTGAGATATACTGTAAACAATGTCTAGAGAATGAGGATGCATGTGTGTGTGGGGTACAGGTATTCGATTCTAGCTGTTATTAGCATGTTTGATTATATTTTACAAGGCATTTATTTATTTTGCCTTTTGTCATTAATCAAATTACATATGCCAACAGTATAAATATAAAATATATCAATACAGCCAAATAAATCAGGGAGGTAAAAGACTGCAAGATAACAGACAGAGGTGTCGATAAGAGAATGTTATATAAATCAGACTGAAGACTACTGAGTAAACTCTAATGCCGTGTATCTGTGCAGGGTGTAGCAGGCTGCACTTGTCTTGGCATGTACTTGTCTCTAGAGGCCTACAAGGCACCTGTAAGTAGTTTACCTAAACCATAAGAACATGCATTTGGGGATTACAGTAAAAAAAATAAATATATATATATATATATATTCTAATGACTGCACAGTCATTAGTTATGTTCACAAACAATATGTGTACACAATTGGCCACACCTAATGTTTTTACTATCTCTGGGTTTGTTTTGCTCATTTTGCCTAATCATGGCTTGCTTTATGCTTATGTAACATCAACTGTACAACAAATCTACATATCAACTTGAATATAATTTTTTTTGTGTTGCTTTATTATGAAACACCACTTACAAATTTATTAATTTATCACCTGTTGTTTTTTATTATAGCTGGCTGATGTTACTGTTTAGGTTTAAGAATATTTGTTGTACTCCTGAACTGGACACCATTGTGCAGAGTTGTCCAGTGACTGTGTGTATTATAAGGCCTTTCTTACATAACATTCATTACTGAATGTTATGAGTATCAGGCAAATCAGACCTTGTCCATCAGTGAGATGATCTGTAGGATGAGTTGATCTTGTCGCAGGTCATCACCATGTTTAAAGATCACAGGATAAAGCTCGTTATCTTCAGTCTTAAAGATCAGCTTAGCTGGCATCAGAGCACTCTGAATACAGAAACACACACAAAGAAGGTGATGTGTGTATATTTTTTTTTAATAATCACACCAAAGAAGAATAGCTGGATGGATGTGATAATGGTGTACCTTGAATAGCGTGGCAGTGTCTGGTACAATGCCTCTGATGCGCACCTGGGGCTCCAGAGGGAGAGGGATGGGATCGATCTCACACAGACTCACCTTCTCATTATCAGCCAACAGAGCCTGCAGCCTCTCTGTCTGTCTCAAACACACAAACACAACACTGTAGGCCATATTCAAACAAATTACTAGGGTAATTTACAAACATGAAGTGCCACAAATTTTGAATTTTTATATATTTTCCATTACTCCAGATAAGGTGTCTGAGGGCTATGTGTGCACAAATGAGTACCTTTTTCTTGCGATTGCCGCTCTCTCTCTGAACAGCCTTCATAAGCTGCACGAGTCTGTCTACAAATGTCTGCTGTGCTGCGAGCAGAGAGCGCATCACTCTCACATTCTTATCACCCTGAGGGAGAGGAAGAGAAAAGGCGAGAGAGATATGCAATGTTTCTGTATCATCAGTGGTTCTGTAACTTCATCTGGAGGAAAAAACAATATGACAAACTTGGTGTGAGTGAGTTTTAACTATATTATGGTATACACATCATGGAAAAGCTGTAAGAGTAGTGCTGTCTGTATAAAAAAAAAAAAAAAAAAAAAAAAAGATAAATTTACCAAAGGTGCAGTGCCCCAAACAAGTCCAGTGTAGCAGTTTTGCAACAAGCAACACTTTAAAGCAAATATCATTCAGCTTGGTGCTTGTGCTACATCACAGCAGATATTATGTTTGAACAACTCTAGCACATCACAAATTTTTTACAGATGTCTCATTTATACTGTTAAAATCACCCAGTATGAAGATAAACAGGTGGTAAAATTAGTACTTGATTTATGCTGGATCATATGCTACTGCTAATAATAATAAAATAATAATAATAATAATAATAATAATAATAATAATAATTAAAAATAAATTTTTAATTAATGATCATCTTGAAGTATCACCTGCTTTCCCAAAATACAGTTGGCTCAGTTCCATGATGACTAATTGGTAACAAGTAATCATACTTGCGTTATCACTCACAGATGCCTAGAGTAGACTAGTTTTGGAACAAAGTTGCAGGTGGAAAAAGCAAGTCCATAGCCGCTGTTTATTTAAACTGGTTTAAAAAGTATTCTGTGACCAACGAGATCTTTGCAAAGTTTGAGAGAGCAAAAAGGGGATTATGGAGTGGTTAAAAAAGGCATATCTGCAAACACTGCAAGAAATGCACATGCACCAAAATGCCCAAACTTTTTTTTTCCCTCCTAGTTTCAGTTCTTTTTTTGTTTTGTGTATTAAGACCCTAAATAAAATATTCTGAGTAAAATATCTGGTGTGAGGCTGAGTGCATACTGTGAAGCTTAACACACAGGAAATGTGCAGCTGACTCCTTCAGTCCTCCCACGACATCTATGGCATCAAAAGTATTTTTAGAGTACTGGTGTGTCTAAATGTTCTGGCACAATTTCCCCTCCCTGCCGCTCTACCTTGGTGTTCCAGTACCTCATATATTACAAATTACACACTGGGTAGAATGTGTTACATGATGTCTGACAAAAACCCCAAATGAAGCAGCATGAAGTCTGTGGTGACAGTAGTATGGTTTCTTATCTTTAATTATCTTTTAACTGTGTGGATGTGGATAGAGTGTGAAAGCGGGGGAAAGTGAAAAAAGAAGTGTGTGTGTGTGTGTGTGTGTGTGTGTTTACCTTGAGCAGAGCTTGGCTGAATCTCCTCATTACATTCAGATACATGTCGTGAGTCTTTGGGTCTCTCTGCTGTGTGTCCTGGTCCTCACACTCCACTATTACATACCTGCAGAAAAACATTACCATCCACCAACTAGCCAAATGTGGGGAAAATTCTGGCACTGGTGGTTAACTCCACTTCAGTGGATAAACATGCTGTTTGTTTTGTGCTGTTGGTTTTTAGGCTGTATATTTCTTTTTGCAGAACACAAATATGGCGATTTATACCATAGCTATGTTGAATTCTCAAATCTGATCAGTGAGACTGGGTATTAATTTTCAACAACAGCAGTTCTGATGGTAGTTCAAGCTGGTTTATTACTTTATTTAATATGCTAATTTTTTAACAACATAAACCAGGTCAACGTGCCACATAAATGGATTTATGATGTATAATTATTGATCTGTTTAAGTATTTATTGAAGAGATGCTTATTTGACATTTTAGAGTCTCCAGAGTCATGCTTTGTAACAGTCAGAGCTTTTCCTTTAGGTTTTTGGGTACAGTACAATTTTCAGGTTAGAGGGCTTTGCACTTTCAGGGTAAGGGGGCAAACAGCATTTTTCCATCTTATTAACTTTTAGAGAAAGAAAAAGAGAGAGCAAACGAGTGTTTATTGCTGCGATAACAGGAATGAATTTATCATGCACGTTCCACACATAAGCCTAACTATAAATGGACAAAAAATACAATGTGTCATTTTTAAATAATAAACTGCTGTGGTATAAGAGGAATAAGGTATAAGAAGTGCTGTAATATGAAAATAATCAACTTTGAGGTGGCATTGTTGATTATTTTCTTACAACAGCAGGTGTCATGTTTTATTGCTAACATAACTTGTTAGAGAAAAGTTCAAGTCAAATAATTATAGCGATGGAACAGGCAACACACAGGAAATGAAAAGACAGCAAAGAGGAAACTACAGCGAAAAATTGAAAAAGAAAGCATGGCTTCTAAAGAAAAACATGAGAGAGTTTTGCCCAGACAACACACCATTTATAGTTATCAAAACAAATGTTTAGCATCCATTTTAGTGAGACTGCAATTACACACACCTATACACAAAATACTGAATTGTTGTATGTTCCAACAGAATAATTTAATAAAGGTTAAATGATATTTTTTTATTTATTTTATTGTGGGAAAATGCTAGCTAAATGCTGACTAGTGACATGCAAAGTTTAGTTCAAGTACAAACACAGAAACGATTTACTGACCATTTGCGCAAGAATACACTAGGGTTTGCATGAGCATGAATACTCACCAGTACAAGTAGTTGGCTAGTGTCGAGTTCTTGCAGGCGCGCGATATGAGGAAAGTACACAGGTCTTGCTGCACAACAGACACACATGTGCACACAGTTACACACCACCACCTCCACCACCACCACTACCACCACCATCATCATCATCATCATTATCATCCTCCTCCTAAACTCTGGCTCTCTTACCTCCAGATTTTCTCCATCTGCTCCGTCTTTGCCTTTCTGTGTGCCGGTGGTTGCTATAGTAGCCGAGCTTATCTGGGAGCTGATTAAACATCAGTGTGTCAACATTACTTCAAGTTCAAATGATGCTTTAAATTCTCTCCCACATTGCTAAAACATATTAAACTATTCATCTATTAGTTTTCATTGAAAGAGCAGAAAAGTATCAAAAACAACAATATATTAGGAGATTACTGCACGCACACACACAGAGGAAGCAGTACTTCATGGGTCATTTGCACAAAATCTAGACATATTACATGGACATGCTGAAGATGTTGTACACTGGAACCTGGAACAACTACTTGGCCACTGTTGAGTGCAGAGGATATGAAATAAACCCAGTGTACAGGTGAGCTTACTGCATTTTCCTTCATGCTGTACTTTGTGACTCACCTGTCCAAATCACCCAGCGTGGTGCTCTCGCACAGGCCCTGGCTGTCCCGCTTACTGCCAGGATCCAGACCACCCTGGATATCATTGAAATTCTCATACTTCAGAGCCTGAACCAGCTGCAGCAAGTACATCAATAAATCCTGCATACAGAGAAAATAAATAAATAAAATAATAAAATTATATATATACATACATTATATATAATATATATTATATACATACATACACACACACACACACACACACACACACACACACACACACACACATACACACACACACACTCTCATGAACTAAATCTTAAGAGCAGAGAAAATATTACAAGTATTCACACTTCGCACTGGTGGATTGTAACCAGGTTGTAAGAAGTTCTTCAAAATGCCAAAAGAAGAAACAAGAGCAAGAGACAAAAAATAGAGAGTAGGCAATTTATTGAAAACTGCATTTAAACTCAAACAGGCCAGTCATCAGCTGATCAAAAGTTTAAGACCATAGCCTTTAAAAGTTAAAATCTGTGCAAAAATATGGCTTTAAGGCCATTGTCCTTCAGACAGTCACACTGTCATGATCTCCTGATGGCAAAAGCAAAAAGGCTTTCGGATGAGAAAAAATTTAACCTGGATGGTCCTGATGACTTCCAACAATACTGGCATGACAAGGAGATTCCACTGGAGATGTTTTCTACGGGGCACAGTGGAGGAGGCTCCATCATGATCTGGG
>CM074948.1:7103611-7130849 GCA_037577455.1 Pangasius macronema | reverse complement strand
AGGAGATCATGACAGTGTGACTGTCTGAAGGACAATGACATTAAAGCCATATTTTTTCACAGATTTTAACTTTTAAAAGCTATGGTCTTAAACTTTTGATCAGCTGAGTTTAAATGCAGTTTTCAATAAATTGCCTAATCTCTAATCTCTATTTTTTGTCTTTTGCTCTTGTTTCTTCTTTTGTCATTTTGAAGAAGTTCTTACAACCTGGTTACGATCCACCAGTGCGAAAGTGTGAATACTTGTAATATTTTCCCGGGTCTTAAGATTTTGATCAGGAGTGTATATACACATACACACACACACACACACACACACACACACACACCATTTGCAAGTTGTTGCCCCCTAAAGAAACCCCTTCCTGATGAAAACTTACATTAAAACACTAAAATAGTTTTATTATTTAACAGCTTTAACAGCAATATTTAATATATTTACACATACATACATACATACAAGTAAGTACACCACATGAAATGGACACATCAGTATTTGATCTTAATTGATTAATTTCAATATGGAACATTTGAAGTAGTGATATATGTATAAGGTGTGCTCACCTTTTCCATATAAAAAAATTGCATTTTCAAGGGTGTACTTACTTCTTCACATGATTGTGTGTGTATATATATATATATTAGAGTTAAGATGTTGGATTGAGAGTTATCATCGCTTCACATTACTGTATCTTATCATCATATACAGTTTAACTGTTTCATGTGACTGTGAAGTTGGGAATCACTTTGAAACACACAGTCAAAGTACACATGCACGCACACACAAACACACCTTTTCCTGAGTGGTGAGGTAATATCTGAACTTCCACACCAGGTCCTGCTCCTCAGAGGTCAGCTGCTTGGTGGGAGGATAACTGACAATGATCTGCAGACACACAAACACTGTAGTAAATTCCCTGGTCCTTTCATTACTCACACCCACACACACATTTATTCCAAGATCTCTCTGCCTCACTCACATTGAGCTGGTCTCTGGTGGCAGCATTGGGCTTCAGGTCATGGTCAGATGGTCCACTCCGCAGACTCCGAGCCAGTTTGTGGTGTTTGCTCTCCACCAGATTCTCCTAAAACACAGTACAATGCCAGGTTTAATCAGATAAGCTCGAGTTTTGGTACACCACCTTGAAAGCGAGTTCTTTCGAGGGGTGTGAAGAGAAAATCTGAATGTACACTATTAACACTATGATACAGTGGTCTATATAATAACTTCACAAACATAAAACAGCTATATCAGAAGGCAATTACAGATGGTATTGAAATATGATACATTTGTTAAAGGAAGCCATAAAAATAGACATTTTTGGACATTTTATTATATAATTTATATGGTAAATCCATTGTGTCCATGTGTCCATGACCAGAGGTCCATAGCCAGAGGTCCACAATATTTTATTCTTATTTCTTTAATGGCATGATTAATGTGAAGATCACTGTCAAAATGTTTGATCTGCATGTTTTGAATCTAACTGGTGTAATAGATTGGGTTGTTTGTAAAGCATAAATCTTTAATTTTTTAAAGAATAAAAATCTCTAAAATCACTAATAAATATAAAAAAAATATTGCACCCAATATTTAAACAGCTAAATAAATTAAACCCGTGCTGCAGGTGACTGTAGTAAACTACTGAACGACAAACCTCTTGACAAGTCTGTTTTAAAATAAAACTGCTTCTGCAGTGTCACACATCATTTAATATCATCAAGAATGTTTAGCAGTCGATACTGTTATTCACAGAAAACTATAATATCAGAGATGATATTAGGTGTGATTTTGTTATAGTGGTCTACAAAATTCATCACTCACCATGCACATTTGTGGATCAGGGACTTTAACTATGTCTGAACTGGTCAGTAGAGTGGATGCTTCATCTCCATCCTGCACAAACCAGGGGGAATAACATGTTAATAACCAGGTCTGTATGGTTGCTCAGTATGAAATGAACAGCTAGTTATCATTGTAAAAGATTTTTTTTAGAACCCCTACAAACCTTTTCATAGTAAACTATGCTGTATTCTCTGTCTCCACTCTTGACTCGAGGGAACTCCACCATAAGGTACATGAAGTTGGAACTACGTTTCTCACTCTGTAGAGAAGACAGAATTTTACACCAACGGTCACAAATACCTCACACAACAGTTCAGGATATTCGCACAGCAATATGATTTTATGCTTCAAGCTTAAAGAATCAATTCCCCCAAAAATCAAACACACAATTTCCACTTATGCCAAAGGCAAGGCATTTTCAGACTCAAAGGTCATTCCAAGTGCTTTATGTAAACATAAATAAATTAATAAATAAAATGAAAGGTAGTTAATCAACCAAAACATGTCCCGTGTCAGACACTTGATTCTTTAGGTTTTCAATTTTCAAACAAACGTGTGATGACCTGAAGTGTGTCAGCCTCAGAAAACCATTCATATGGTGAAATCTTGATATTTTCTACTATATACAGCTCTAAAAACTACAGATTTACCTGTTTCTATATTTAATGTATGTCAACCACAAGTTATTGCAATTTTAAATCTAGTTACCCCCAAAAGTGAATAGTCAGAAAATCACCTAATCCTGGAAAAACAACTCACTGAAAACACAAAAAGAGGGGGAAAAAAATCACTGACACATTGTAAAGAATTACAGTTACAAGTTTACAATGGGAAATTACTTATCACTTTGATTATCAGCATACCACATAGATCATCAAACAAGGCAAGCTTATAAAATAACCTAAATAAATATTTCCATGTCATTTTGGTAAAATANAATATTAGTATATTACTGGCAGAAACTAAATCAGACACAGCAATATCCAACAGGTTTTCCCAGACTGCCACACATAGAAACTTCCATTACCTGTTAGTTACATTTGCCTTGTAGTTCCAGCGGAAAAGCTAAAGAAACAAACTTCAAACACCAAGGCTGACTGATTAGATTTGGGGTAAATTGAAGACTGTTGTATGTTAATTTTTAAATTTTCTTTTAAAATTCAGACAAGAGGACAATTTAGTCATTTAGTGCCTGCCTGCTCTACAAACCTGCTAATAAACCTAAGAGTTGAATCAGGTGTTTTTGAGCAGGAAAATCACTCAGCTATGCCACTCATTTATGTTCTTTGACCCACATCCATCTCACCTCATTGATCATCTCAATCTCTCTGAAGGTCAAGCGGTCTAGCCAGTCCACCTTCACCATGTGCCCCTGACGGTGAGCCTTCGTCAGCTAGAGAGAGAGAGAGAGAGAGAGAGAGAGAGAGAGAGACAGGACGAAAGAAAGAAATAAGGAGAGAGATTATGTGAATCTGAATTAATAAGGGGGAAAAGTGGGAGACCCATGTTGTGCTGAGCATTAACACTTAGCCAAACATCAGTGTGTCAGCCAAAGGTAGCTTTGTGTACATGTTCACACTCAAAGGGCCAAGTATATCACACAGTGGGTAGTCAGTACAGAGTAATCACTCATTAGGAATGTTCGTCACTCACATTTTGGCAGTTAGTGAACTTTACATTTATTATAGTGCACAAGAGTCACAGGTAGAAAGCATGCAGCCAGCAGGTTATGCTCCATTTCATAGTAACTGCACGTTAATCACATCATTGTTTGACACTAGATTTTTGTTATGTGACCATACAACAAGAAATCAGTTTTTAAAAAGTTGGTTCAAAACTCTTTAACAAGCAACATTTTTATATACTAATGGCACATGTAGCCCCTTCCCACTGAACAGGCGCTGGTCCTGGTCGCTTGTGCCTAATCTGGAACTGTCCTGTGCATTTCCACCACAAAAGGCAGTGCCTTCTTTTTGTTACCATGGCAACTAGAAAAACATAAATTATTTGTATGATTGCCATTAATGAACAGATGAACAGATCAGGAGGTTTTGAAATTTTAATACTGCAACCCTGACTCAATAGTCTAAGGAAGTTGCAAGATTCAGTTGCACTTTTCTATAAGAGTTCATTTAAGCTTGTTCTTCCTTATAACATTCTTCTCAGACTATGTTTCGTGTCTCATTATTAGTTATATGTTGTGCAATATAATCTTCTTCTATGTGCAACCCTTCCCCTTACACTGTGTTATGTTGAATTGACAGAGCTAGAATACTGTTCTACATAATATTCTTCTTATTATAATTATATTTTTCTGACAGAGCCTTAAAGCCTTAAAACACTGCATGCCTTTAACATTTTGAAGTAAGTGAGAAGTAAGTGAGAATTAAATATTGTATCATTTAACCCTTTTAGCATTTTTATCGGGCTCTGTCAAGCCAACATCAAAATTTATCTATGGACTTTAACCTTCTAATTTGTCAGAGTGGACTTTACAGGAATGTGCTGCTGTTGCAGATGATTTTCATTATGATTGTTCACAACATTTTACACACATGCAGCATTATACATGGATTTAACCACCCACTGTTCCTGAAAATAAAAATTCATATTTGGCCTCCTTGGCTATTACAGCCAAGAAAGTGTCAAGAAAGACATGCTGACAGATAGCTAGCGAAGTCAAAGTCCAGCTATTACAATAAAATTACATTATTACAGTAAAAAGTCACTAAGCACAATACATTGAAGGAAACTTAGACCTAAAAACCCCTAATATTTACCAGAGAAAGCAAATGCTAATCTTCATCCCTTACCAGTTAGTAGCTGTGATAGGGAAAAGCTAGCTTGTGGGTGGGAATTGGGAATTTGCAAATTGGTGTAAAGAAAAAAGAAAAAACAGCATTTTTCATTCTAATCTCTATCTGCTACATGCGTAACATATGTGTAAATGCCACAGTCAAGAATTTCCCTGCACTGAAAGAAAACAAACTGTTTTCTCCAAACTAACATATAATACAAGTCTAAGAGCAGGTGTTAAATTCTGCTGATTAACTGAAAGTCTGAAAGGGTGATTGTATTTGCCAGTCTCTCCCCATGTGAGAAGTTAGGAGAGAGAAAAAAGTATGATGATATGCCATCAAACACACCCTACTCACACACTCTGCAAACATTCACATTCTTTCAAACACACAAATATTCATGGACATTCAGCATTCTTGCCCTTTTATACTCACATCACTAAGTAGCTCCAGGTCAGGACCCTGGAACAGACAGCAGTTAAAATATGTCCTTTTACATCACACACGCCCACACACACACACACACCCTTTCTCCCTCTTTCACTGCCTCCTTCCACAGAGATACACTTATTTTGTCTGTACAAACATACATACGTTTTCTTCCTCGCACTGTCCATTATTATTCATGTACATCCTTCTTCTCACCTTAGCCAGCCTGCCCATCTGATCCTCAGACAGAGTGCTGCTGGTCCTGCCCGGTGTCGATGTGGTCTCCCCACCATCACCCTCCACCCCCGGCCACACCTTCAAATCATGCATGCCCTGCCGGAACATTCTGTAAAAAGAGAAAACACAGACAGAAACAGAAACAAGATGAACAAAAAATTTAAAAAAATGAGCATACATACATCGTAAAAACTATTCTATACACTATTCTATAACTATTATATACAATCAAGAGACTCTCACCCGTATTTCCCAAATAGGGTGACTGTGGTGCCCCCTACAGGAGTGGCGCGTCCTGGTCCATAAACGTCCCACACAGTCAGAGCTACCTGAGCATTCTGTGGCAGGTCAGGATACTTCACTGGCAACCTCAACCACTCGTTCCAGCTACAAACAAATAGCACATGTTCTTTTTTTTTTAGAAGACAAATATGGTTTCAGCAATTCACGTTTGTTATTACTTCAAGTTGATTCATCTCCCAGACACTGGAGGGCTGTAAACATAACAAATCGCTCCTTTAAAACACTTTTCTGTCAATATATCACAGTGAAAACTTCATTTATTAATCAGGAGAGGACAATTCCAACCGATTCCAGGAAAGTCAGAATTTGTGGTGATTTCACTGTTCAGACATCTAACAGATAATGTTTATTAAGTGGGTTAGAGCAAGAAAATCCCCAAACTGGCCTAAGGATACACAGGACCTGCATAACATTATACTGAGAGGTACTCACTTCCAGCGGGTACTGAAGGCTTTATAGGACGTACGAACAGGCAGCGCTAGCGGCTTCCCCTCTGCAAACACCTGGCAGGTAACATACAGGTCTGAGCAGTTCTCCTGGTAAAGGCCAGAGAATCGCAGCATCGGGTCTTCAAGCAGAGCCTTGTAGCTTTTCTGTTCCCGCTTGCCTTCCAAACTACCTCTGTGAAGGGCAAAATAAAATTAAGCTTTTAGTGTAGTTTTCATGCTTGCACTTTTTCCCCAGACCAGAGTTTGTTTACATTTCATGTGTGAAAACTGTAACTCAGGTGACTGGTCCACCTAAAATAATAAATGGTCTGGGGTTCTCTTCATGTCGACTCTGATGTGGTCTGCACAATAATGTGAAGATGCTTTGCATCGAATTAAATGTCTAATTAAACATTATTTCCATGTTGTACTCAGATGAAATGGAAGGTGTTCAGATACTTAATGAGGCTAAGAAGGCATTAAAACACACATGACTACAAGTACAAATTATCTAATAAATATTTATTTATTTGATAAGTGTTTCTTTTCTTCACACTGATCAATGGTCCAGGAGAAGCCTTTCTATTTTTTTCAAGAACCTTAAACCTTAAATAAAATTGCACCATCAATTCACTGTACTATATATATATATACACACACACACACACACAGCACTGTGCAAAAGTCTCAGGCACCCTATTTTTTTTTTTTTTAACAAAGTACAAACTTTGTTATAGATTTTTATTTTATGACTTCTACATTACTGATTCAGTACAAAAAACATTTTAGATTTCCAAACATTAGTTTTCCAGCACAAAATTAAATGTTACAGAAAAATGTTTGTATGTCAGTAAAGAAAGCAGCAGATTACATAAGAGACACTTTTCAGACAAAAAAAATAATGAAGGCTGCTGGTTTTTGCCTCAAAAATAAGAAGCAAGTGTGACAGCTCATTTCGTTATAAAACTGCACACACTGTACCTGAGACTACTATTATTTTTTTTTTAAAGTGAAGGATCATCACACCAAATATTGAGATTGTTTCATTTATTACTGTTTACTGCTCTTTATAGTATTTTTTAAATGTAGAAACATTTGGTTTCATTATTTTTGAAGGCATCTTTGCTCTACAGCATTTTTCTTTGCATGTGCCTAAGACTTCTGCACAGTACTGTACATTAATCTGGAGGAACTTTAGCATTTTGTGAAATGTGAAAGATCCCTAAAAGATCCAGGACTGTTCTGAAAATTTTGAAATGAAGAAGTGAAGTCCAGTCACATTGACCTCCAGATATTCAAAATGATTCAGTGAAGAAAAACACCACTACACTCATATTATTACAATGAGTCCTCAGATCCCTGGGATTTAGTGATTTTATGAGCCTTAGGCAAAATATAGAAATGGGGCCCTCATGTCAGTGTTTTAACATCAACATTTAAAATTTCAGCATACATTATTATATTAATAATTAAAATATATATAGAATTTGCATTTTTAGGGGGCTCTTGGCTTCTAGAGGCCCAAGACAGTTTCCTATCTTTGCCTAGTGCTAAGTCTGCCCCTGCCCTGGGGTGGGATGGGGTGTGAAAGGACAGGGCAGATCCGTTTTACTCTTTGACTCTTCACCTCTAGAATGTTTATAGAGGACAATGACAGGGCGGCTCTTCCTTTCTAACATCTTGGGCTTTAATAGCCGCTCATGAGCGATTAATATCTTTTGCATGATTATTTACAGGCGCCCCGAGATTCGACTAACGTAATGAAAACACGTAATCGGTTCTCATTAACCGGTTTACCGGAATCGTGACGTTATTCATGATGATATTATTTATGACCCTGATCGAGGACTGATCGCTGCACGAAGGTGGTCCGGACGAGAATGACGTCAGTGCACGGAAAAGGCCGAAGTGTCTCTCCAGACTCCCCCCCCCTCCCAAATTCAATGCCACAAGAACAAGAGATATTGAACATAGTCACATTATTTACAACATTAATGCTGCCAGACAAAATTAAAACGTTACATGTTTTCAGTGCTTTTTTTGTTTTTAGTTTGTTTCAAAAAGGTTATATATAAAATTCAAAGTCATTTATAAAATGTAGAAACTTTGATTTATAAAGAGCTTATTTTTTCTTGTGTATTGGTCTGTCCAAGTCACAAAGTGTTTGTTCAGCTGAGTCACGTGTGTTGTCATGCTCCAACCACTGCAATAACGAAGATGAAGAGCCGCCCAACTAAGTTAATTCCTATTAATCATTAAAACAATCACAAAAGAAGCATCATTTAAAACAGAAGAGATGTAAAAGACGCACAAAGCGCTAACTAATATCTAATAATTACCTACAAGAAAGTATATAATTGTGCAGTAGCAGCTGGCCACTTTGTTATTTGTTAGAGACAGATCGAGTTTTTAACCCATACCGAAGCTTACTTATTTTACTAACATGGCAGTTAAGGATCAACTCAGCGCGTTGCTATCAAAACAATGACTAAGAACAAGTACTCACATTTTCAGTTGGACATTTATGTCCAGGTCACAACTGTAAACATAGTTAAACTTGTCCGTATCCATCTCCAGCCACTTCTACAACGATTTAAAAAATACAAACACAAACAATACTATAAAGAATGTAAATGAAGAGGCCTGCCAGAGAAAGCCCCCTGTACTGCACTGCACTGAGGGTGGCTTCCAGCTCAGCAGAGTAACTGCTGTGTTTATTTCTATAAAGTCCCACACTGCACAAAATTCACTGTTTATAAAAACATCCGTGTGGCAACAGCTTTAGTAACAACTAATCACTGCAGTGCCAAACTCTGAGTCAATAACTGTCTATCCATAGTGCGTTTTCCGAAGAAAACACAACACAAATCATATAACAGGCAAAAGCAATCGATACCAATTGCTCCATCGAAGTGGCGGTTAAAACATACAATCGGGCTGATCGGAAACCACTTCTTTTGTCTACAGAGGCCGAGCCGCTTCCGGGTTGATCCATGGACGGAAAGTAAAGTAGGACAAATTTATCTAGCGTTTCCAGTAATAGAATAGTAACCACTTTATCCTGGTCAGGATCCGTCATGTAGTGTAATATAATGTAATTCTGTATGTATATGCACCATAGAGTAAAAAATTAAATAAATAAAATAAATTTTATATATATAGTTTGCTATAAAAAGTCCCTTACGTTGTTGTTGTTGTTGTTGTTGTTGTTTTATATATTATTTTACACATCTTTTATTTACTTATAAAAGTGGTTGGATTATGATGTGCATATTATATTCAGCCCATAACTATTTCTAAATTTAATTGAAACTAATTTTATTTGAACTAATAAACACTTTAAGATGTCATAGTTTAGACTAGAATGTGTGGACTGATTTGTTTTTGTCTGTTTTATTATTTTAACACTTTTACAAATAATGTTAGATTAATTTCAAGGTTTTTTTGTTTTACTTCAACAGATTCTAACTTGTTTGTTTGTTTGTTTTTTTGTTTGTTTGTTTGTTATTTCGAGGTTAATACTTCTGACTGTGGTAGATACTTCTGACAATTTCTTTTCATTTATTTCACTGACCCTTTGGCTTAAGATTGGTCACCACTGTTTTAGCCCTTGAATTTTTTTTTCTCCATCATTCATTCATTTATCTTTAGGAACACTTTATCCTGGTCTGGGTAATGGTAACTTTAACTACGAGGAGTCCCAAAAGTCTCCATACATACAGGAAATTAACACTTTTTAGTAAAATATAACTTTATTTAAAAAACATCCTCTACATGATTGCCATTTCTTTGTAAACACACAGGAAGTCATCTCTCCCACTCATGATGAACTCGTGTTAACACATCTGGTGTTATGCATGTAATTGCATGTTCTTCGCCAACCTTGCGACAGCTTCCTGATCCAGCCATGAGAATGATTTCAATACGTTCTTCTTTTGTCAAAGGCATTCTTAAAGGCTATATATATATATATATATAAAAAAACCTATGATATGAAAATATAAAATCTTTTTGACCCCCAGTTGGTCTTTCTTTGAAAGCATGGGTCTGATGAAGAGCTGAATTCATATTTTGTATCCACATTGGAATGTGGAAATGAGAACAAATGTTCTCTGGCATTGGTGTGGAAAACTTTAGTTTTGTTTACACAGGCAATACAAACACTGCGTAAATACTCTTTAATGAATGCCATCATCGTCATCATCATCAACATCATTATCATCATCATTGTAATTATCATTTCTATCCTCCCATTGAATGACCAAGCCAAGCCATTAAAACCAGCAAAGAACCCCAGTGTTCTTTCATTTAAGTCATGTTTATAACCAGCCTGGTGATCAAAAACGCAACTGTGGAACTTCTCTTCTCTGTGGCTTGGCCAGCAGTTATGTACATAATATGGTGAATGAGTCAGTCTTCATACCAGCCCAACACCTCAGTCCATTACATGCTCCACTCAGTGTTAAAGAGCTGTTTTAAAGGACAAGCGCCATTGCTCTCCCACTGTGTGCTCCACACACTCACAGCAGTGGCTATGTCCTTTCTCCCTTACGCAAACCCACATTCCTGGGCTTTTATGCTGAGGGGAAGTCAAGCTTTCCAGCCACTGGACAAGACACAAAAACTACAGGGTCAAGCCAAGGTGTGTGTAAGTATCAGTGTCCAGTGGTTAGACATTCAAAAGACAAAAGGAGGAAATTCTTAGAGCTTGAACTTACTTGTTTCAATAGGTTGCGAAGATGTTAGCTGTATGCACATATTGCATAAATAATTTAAACAATGTACACCTAAACTTTATGTTTGATCAGTTTTATCCAAAGTAATTTGTTAGTGAGTCCAGAGCTTGTATGACCTTGAAGGAGCCTGTAAGACCTTGATAGTAATAGTAACTAGCAAAGTTATGATGTTTGACTAGAACATTTCCATGTTAATGAATGTGGCATTTTTGTTCCACAAGCTTCATATCTGACTGCTCAAATATGTCCACAGGCCTTTCCTGCAAATTTTCTGCCAGTCCCAATGCACACCTCTAAACTGAAACATCTGCCAAGGCACTGTCTCTGATAAATTTTATCACAGCACAGCTCTGTTACCGGTGCACAACAGTGAAATGCTTACTTTACATTACAGTTAACTCTGTAAATATCTTTCTCTCTTCTTTTGTCTTAGTGGTCTGAAGATTTATCATATTCATAGGAAACAACTCTTTAATGTGCAGGCAAGAAGGTACTATGCTTCTGAGCTCCTCAGAGATGCCGATAGGCAGTGGTGAGTCACTCTGTCCGGACTGTGGCGCGTGTCTCAGCCATTGAGTAGCAGCACCACAAGCATGACACAACACAGCTTTCAACACCTCTCAAACTACTGTGGGGTAACACAGGCATGAATGCTCCAAACAGAGAGTTGTGGGACTCCAGGGCCCTTTAAAAAAGCTGATTTCTCTTATTGCAATTTCTGTAAAGGGGATGAGAGATGAGCTAATATGAGGGTGAGTATGTAATGTTTGGTTCTGGCTCAAAGAGCGTTACCTTCCTTGCATCCTAGGCAAGCCTTCTCATCACACACAGACAGACATTTACTCTTGTGGAAGACACAAACACACACATCCATTACTTTTAACTTTTAGCTTAACATGGAAAAATCTTTGACAAGTTCTTCATATCGACGTACAATATATATCAACAAAATAATAACCTCACTTAATACCTAAAATACAGCAATACTACAAACATTACAAATTAGGCACTACAATTTCTCTGAACATACGTATGCAGACATGCACGCAGACACACACCTGCAGCTGAGGTGCAATAAAAGTCTAATTCTTTCTTTATGGGTTTCCTTCTCCCAAACAACCACTGAAGCCTCCAGGACCAGGCCCATGTAAGCTTACAAAACAGAGACACGTCCATGACATCATCAGTATGAGCTAAGTCTGAGGAAGCAGATGAGGGTCAGTGCATCCTCCGGCCGTGAAGTTAGCCCTGTCTGTTTGTGTGTTTGAGGACTACCTAGTAACCACAGGGTGCATTCAGTCCTCAGAGAACAGTAGCATATGTCCGCTGATGTTGTTGATTTGGAGTTGACCACCCTCAGGAGCACCATATAGATACTGAATCACCATGCTTTGGCCAGCCAGGTGACAAGTATACTAGGTGTTAACACATCAGTACTGTTGATGTAATGGTATAAGATGTGCATAAGCGGGGTATTCAGTGACCATTACTTTTTTCTCTCTTTCTGTCTCTCTTGCCTTCTTTCTCACCTCTCATCTTTCTCTCACCTCACCCTCCTTCCCTCACACTTAGTCATTTTGTATGTCAGTATTTTGTTTTTCAGGGTCATGCCCAGTGGAGCGGAGAATGGCAAATCACTGGAGAAACAGATCGAATGGTGCCAAGCCACAGCTTTTTTCCTCTCCAACCCCCCCAAAAAACACGCCAATGGTTCCCCCTCCCACCTCTGCTGCACCTCGAGCTCACATAAGTGTGGGGGGTATAAATGGAGGTACAGAAACAGAGTGATTCAGACAACAAGTGACAGAAAGAGAAGAGATGGCAGGAGAGTGGATGATGATCTTGATTGGTGTTTCACTGGGGATGACCTGCTTGTCAGCTCCAACCGAATGCCACTTCAACTCTCAAGGTGAGATAAATCTTTTTATAACTCAGATGCAGACATGTCTGGAAACAAAGTAATTTCACTACCTAATAGATTGCAGTGTGCACAGGTCCAATATTCACTCCTGATTACACGAATGAGCTGTCTTCTTCGACAAAGTAGGCAGCCTAGGTGGTGCATGTGCAATGTGACATATAAATACCTGTACACACTGCAGCCTTGAGAGAATCGGCTGATTAATTAATGCAGTGTCTTATGCATTAATTATATCATCTTCCACAAAGACAAAGGTTAAAGCCCTTTGCTATCTGCTTAATGCATCTTTTTGGAAGCTAAAAGCCTGTTTTTTCCTCTGTTCTCTCTGTCCCTACAGCTCTGTGTGAGTATGAGGGAAGGCACTACTCATTGGGTCAGAGTTGGATGGAACAGGGGTGCATACAGTGCACCTGTCTGCACCCTTTTGGGGTGGGCTGTTGTGAAATGTCAGTGAACCTTTTCTAAATACTAATCTAACAATAAGTCTAGTATAGTGACAGCAATATTTT
Organism: Pangasius macronema; assembly: GCA_037577455.1. Taxonomy (NCBI): domain Eukaryota; kingdom Metazoa; phylum Chordata; class Actinopteri; order Siluriformes; family Pangasiidae; genus Pangasius; species Pangasius macronema. Next base: position 7,117,643 of record CM074948.1, on the reverse strand, counting down.
TTCATTGAAATAACATCTGATCTGATCTTTCATCCTCAGTGTGGAGCAGCCAGTGGACTTCCCACCTTGGTGCCAGGTGCGAGTTGAATCTGTAACCTGCAAGGTGAGCTTGGTGCTGACCTCTGACCCACGTCTGCCCTGCGTTCTGGGAGAGGGGAACAATGTGGACCCCAGTCATGGAGAAATGAACATGAAACTAGCAGGTTAACAAGACAACAAAGCAGTTGATCCATCTGCCAAACCTGCACCATGCCTGTCTGCCTAAGCTGTCATTGTGCTTCACCTGTAGGATCTGTAATAATGATACAATTAACTAATATTTGCTTTTTATCACCCTGAAAGTTAGACAAAGTGGTTGGTCATGTGCTTGTCCAGGGGTCATTTCTGTCCCCTGCTTTAATAAACCGTACTGGTTTTATATCTTGCCTGACTATGCAGTGATGAAAGAACCCTCCAGAACACAGATTTGGTAATAATTGCAAAAGACTACTAGTCTAGGTACAGGTGATTCACCTATTGTATTCACTATNTCCTTCATTACATTGACTTAATTCATACTTATCTACTCAAATAGCATGGTCATGATACGTTAATATTACCTAATGCACTACTGTAAATATCCAGCTTTGCGCCTTCAATGATATACGTATTACAGTTTTATTTCATGTGTACCACTTCATATTTACCTAAATAAAATATATTAAAGTAACCCCTTGTCTCTTAATGGTGGTGAAAATAAAATAGGTTTTTCTATGATTCCACTCTTTTTATTTGTCAAGAGTTCAAACACTGTTAATAACTGTAATAGAGAATCTGTCAGCTTGTCACGAGTAGAGGAATACACAATAAACAGAAAACAACATTTGTATATAAAAAAATAGAGCAACTCCTCAGTGGAGAATTCATGTAAAATCATATACATTAGCTCACCAAGCTGGAATACAATAAATATGGAAAAGGTCCCATGTTAATGTCTGAAATGTTAAAATCAGGTCCGCATACATACAAGATAAAAACAAATAAAAGGCCAGAAACATGATGCTGCTGGTTTTTGATCGGGAAATACAGATAAAGGAAAATCAGAACATGCACACACACACNCACGAAGCACAAAAACACACACAATTCAGATATTGATACTATTTGTCCCTGTGAACTGTGAAACATATGAAGCCAGTGCCGGATTGGTGGGAAGCACTTTGATTGGCAGATCCCAGCTGAAGGTGTCCACGTCCACTTGCTCTGCCCCAGTCCATACGGTGACTTCTGATTGGTTCTGAAGAACAGTAGGCAGCTCCACTGGCTCTCTTGCTGTGACGAACTCAAAGTGTAGACGCCATCTTAGGGTTACTAAAGAGAGGGAAATGTACAGGCTTGTCAAGAAACAGCAATTTAACAGGAGTAAAGATTGGCCTGCTTAATTTTTATGCTTAAAATATTTGCTAATATAGAAATAGATAATTTGCATGTATTCACGTATTCATTCTGAATCCTTTTCCATATTCTAAAATTATAAAATATAAACCAGGGGTATTCACCTAAAATTTGTGCAGGTCAGAAATCTCTTACTTATAAAGGACCAGATAAGCAACTAACATGACTGGAAGAGATTCTGAACAGTTGAGAAATGTTTGGAAACTGAAGTAGAGAATAAACACAGTTTTTCTCTAGCCAATCATCTTTAAATATCTTTTAAATGAGCTGTGTCAACACCTCACTAATCAGACCAGACAGTCTCAAGCCTCAACAGAGGATTTGCTACAGACGCCGTTATGGTTCATATTTAACTAGATGTACTGAAGTATGGCTTTTTTCTTTCATACATTGATAAGAACTGGTACAGTATTTTTTGAGTTCTTGGTTGAATCATGTGAAATAGTTTGCTGATGACCCCTGATATAGACAAAGTTTTTTTTTTTTTTTTTTTCTCCAGTTTAACATACTTCAGCTGTGTACTTGTTTTAAACCAGGTCACAAAAATTACATAGCGCTCATTTTGCTGTGTGTTATATTTTGCAGATTACATAAAACATTTGATGAGCAATAAACTGAACGAGAAGGTGATCTAACCAATGTCAGTGCTGAAACCAGGTGTAACGTTGAGAGGAACAGGCAGGGAGAAGTGGCTGGAGGCCGTGTGGAGGCAGGACTCCAGATGCCGGCCATGACTCGTGACACTGACCGCCTGAGCTGGTCGCCTCTGATACTGCTCATGGACCTCCTCCTCACTCTGCAGACTCACTGAGTACTGAGATCACACGCAACATATCAATGCAAGGGCTAGATTTGTGCACATACATACACACGAGCATGAGAATACACACAACTCTCACCCATCAGTATGGATAATTATAATTACATTAAGATACATGGCTCAGCGTACAGGTTTATATGCATGGTTTTATTCTGCCTGAAGAATCTGTTTGTAGGAAAACGTACAATTTGTCTGTATGAATTTGCCATTTCCGTGTGATCTGTACCTGTAGACATGGGATATCTCCCTCTGAAAAGGTAAATGTGCCAATGATGTCCTCTCCTAGTCTGTATACAGTCTTAAAGATACAGAATTTGGCCACCTTCCCTCGCATGTTAGTGATATTAAACAGATCTGTAGAGGAGTGAGAAGGAAGCCAATGTAAATACTTTGCCAAAAGAAAATGTGCACAAAAGTATGAATATAACAGCGACATGGGATGATTAGTTACTGACGTGGACAGCGGCGTGAGGTAGTGATCATCAGCATGTCTAGTGCTCGCTCCAGTGGTCTCGTGTCTCTTCTTCCTCCCTCCTCCTCTTCCAGGAAGGGGTTCGTGGGTGACACTTCCTCATCCTGTAGGAAAGGGGGCTCAGGCATGCCTAAAACACACAACCACAGAAAACCAATCGTAGATATTACCCACTAAAAGGAATACTATCTTGATGTCTGAATTAAAATCTAATCTTAAACCATAAGCTATTTTGGCAATTCTTATTCCTATATAACATAAATAATTATATATAAATAAATAATACTGTAGATTGCATGTTTTGCACTGCAAAATGCCTTTGAAGGGATATTAAGTGATTTTGGCTATGGCGCCACAGAGAAATGGGTTTACTACTGTGTTTTTCTGTGTAAGTGTAAGTGTTTTTCTTGACTACATGTGGAGTACAACGCCGTATTATCTCAGACTAGAACAGAATATTGATTAAAGGCTGAAAAAGGCAATGATGCTCTTGTTGATCTCTGCTACAATATTTATGAATATGAAATCTACCATGTAGTACGAGCACTCTGAAAGGGACACGCAGCAGCTTGATTGGAGAGTTGACCCTCTGACAGCCAATCGTCAGCTTGTATACGTATTTCACCGCCTGACCACGGAAACTAGGAGGGCCGTCCGTGGGGACGAGCTCACTGTAAGTGTCTGTACCCGAGAGGAGCATAAACAGGTAAGTGAAAAGATGTGAGATGGAAAGAAAGAGAAAAGAAAGGACAGAATAGCATACATGATTATGTGCTTTGCAGCACACTTGATTATGTGCTATTGTAACATATGCTGAAATGTTTCCTATACCGATTAGACTAGTAAATATTTGACTACATCATAAAGACAATTAAATCGGCTGCCTACAGGTTTTGCTCTCTCCAGGGTCTAGCCGCAGGTCACAGAACAGGATCTTGGGCGGAGTGTCCAGCATGCACTGGCCTCGCTCCCCTAGTGAAGCAGAGAAAAAACATTATAGCTCAATAGGTAAAACAACCAAAGGATTGTAAAACAAAGTAGAAAATATCCAAAGCTGATTGCAGTCACACACTGCATTCTGATCCCACCATAATGGGATCAGAAAAATCAGAGAAATTATAAAGCTTCATTATTAAAGTAAATCTAAAATGTCTGGGAACATTTCTATGAAACAAAAGGAAGATTGTTTTTACACCAGAGAGAAAAATATGCTGGAGTTCAATTAAATCCAATCCTTATCACATGAATCCTTGCAAGAAATAAAGACCTTTAAGCACGGGTAATTAAACACTACACAAGTAGACAAGTTATTTCAGCCAATATTTCCACCTCAATCCTGCAATGATTATTTGTAGGTGGTTATTCTGAAGTAGCTTCCATAACTTACTCCTCTTTTTTCCTTTTTACTCCTCTCTTTATTAATAAGACAAAAAAGAAACAAGAAACCACAAAATCCTATGACTTTTCCATGGTGGAAAACATACAGACATGCTGACACTGGAGACTCCTTCCATTAATATTGAATAAGTACGTTGCTGTTGCTCCTCTTTCAGCTGCTCCCATTAGGGGTCGCGTTTTTGATTTGGCACAGTTTTTATGTCGGATGCACTTCCTGACACAACCCTCCCCAATTTAAGCTGGGCTTGGGACCGGCACTGAGAGCGCACTGTTCCCTGGTTGGGAATCAGCGCTGTGGCCTAACCACTAGTCCTCTCAGGACCAGATATTAAATAAATATAACTTCACGATATCAACAATTACATGTGTTTCCTTGTTAAATAACAACACACTTTTTAAAGCCATTTATTATTAGGCTTAGATTATGTGGAGCGTGCACCATGCAAGTCCCTGTGAATAAGTTGTTACTACAAAAACAACAACATTAAAATAAGCAGATTAATATAAATCAGTGATTTAAATGGCTGTTGGTGCTACTGTGAGAGCTGCAATTATAGAAAATTAATCAACACCCTCTGACCAATCAGATTCGAGAATTCTGTGCTGCGTTCTAATGACAAAGATGAATACATATGAGATTCTGACTGTCAGAAATAGTTCATACAGTCTGAATTTTTAATTACATTTTGACTGATATTCTAAACTGCCATTTTCGCCATTCAACCAAAATTTGGTTGATCTCACTGGTATTTATTGCTTTATTCGACATATATTAGATTTATTAAATCACTTGTGATCTTTCCAAGGTGATACAGATTCCAGACATTGTCACTGATACTCATGGCTCATACATATGGTTGAAATGGCATATTTGCACATGCACTGGACACTTTAGTGTATATACATATGTACATACTTAAAAAGATACATACATTCCTTTTCAGATGTGTATTTTTGGTATGCTCTTGTGTGTGCTGTCTTGCACTCGCCCTTACCTTATATTACCTCTATTGTACAATGTCTGTGTAGTCTATTTATTGTTTGTCATGCACAAAATCTTCAGAGTTGCAGAGTTTCATTTTACTGCACCTTTGTACCAGCTACATGTGACAAATAAAGCTTTGAATCTAAATAAAGCAGTTTCTCAGATCCCATAAGATGGGTCTTACTTCCATATATTCTGTAGCAGCTGCTGTATGCCTACACAAACACCTCCCCGTATATGTTGTTCGGTGCATTACAGTTCATTAGCTTGTCTTATCTTTAGCCCTGAAGAACTGGGAGTAAAAGTGCTTTGAGCTTGGTGTGGGTTTCACCTCTGCTGGGGATGAGCACAGTGTCATTCTCTGCCTGCACATCTTGCTTGGTGCCCTGAGTGGGCAGAGCCACACGGTTCTCACTGGCGTGGAACTGGCAGTGGATCTGAGCACTGGCCCATGCAAGCATCTCACTAAAGATAAAGACGATAAAGAAGATATTATATATAGTGTAAGTGCACACACAGAGCAAAATAAAGTAATCATGACCAATAAAACACTGAATGTTCACAGTGGGGTTCAAGAATAAAAACTGTCAGAGTTCTTTTGCTTTTCATATCCAAATCACTGCATTAATACAGAGCCTTAATTTTTTTTAAAGTGGTAAATTAAATAAAGATCACCTTCCCAATAGTCTGCTATACAGAATTTTCTTAGTTATTTTCAGATTAATTTATTTGTGCATGAAAATCCTTGTAAATTCACAGTTTTACTGCTTCTGATCAGCCCAATGACTACCAAGGAAAATGCCAAAGCCTCATGAGGTAAATGTAAATCTTGCTGTGGAGATTCCATTGGAATTTTGCAGCAAAGATCAGCAACATGTCACTGTATGTAAGATTTGGTTTGCAATACTCTGCCTGCCACCAGACAGACACAGAACAGTGTTAAACTTACATCTGGTCTATCTCTGCTGATGCATCCAAGAGCGAGAGATTATACTGGGTATAATACAAAGCATTTTTGGTGTGAAATAGACAGAATGAGAAATTCAACATAAGATGAAAGATAGCATCCTGACTATTAAATTAGAATCTAATAATACAACAGGAAAAGAAGTGTTTACAAATGTAAAATTTTCTGGTATATCACATTTGTGTCCAGAGGACACAAGAACCTAGGGCATAAACTACTTCACTCTTGCAACAACTCATTTGTTACTCACAATAACAAGGAGCTGAAATTTCCCTTTTTAAATTTAATTGAGATGTTATGTTCCCAAAACTACATTTTTAAAACAACACTGTTACCAGGGTTCTGAATAAGGGTCACTGCACAGTATGAGCATTCTCACAGTAACAGAGTGGCTCCCCACAAGCTTCTGTTGCCAGATTATGAAAATACATCAGAAGTGTGACAGCAACATGCCTTAAGCATCTGTGTTCTGTGTTCATGTGCATAATCTAGACTATATGACAAAACGTTTGTGGACACCTGGCCATAGTACTCATATGTGCTTTTTGAGCATCCCATTCCACACCTAGTCCCCCGTTTTTCTTTCATAATAACCTCCACTCTTCTGGGAAGGCTTTCCACTGAATTTTGGAGCGTGGTTGTGTAGATCTGGAGATTATCTGTCTTTTTGCACAGGGCATTGTCATTGCTGGAAAATGCTCGGGCCCCTTAGTTCCAGTGAAGGGAAGTTGTATGCCACAGCATGCAAGAACAACCGTGATGTAGGTGTGTGATAGTCTGGGGAAGGCCGACATATGGTCAAGTGATGGTCAGGTGTCAAAAAACTTTTGGCCATATAATCTATGTTGTGTCGGTTGCTATAAAACCTTTCACCTGCCCCTATAGGATTGTGCAAGTGCATTAAAGGACACTTGTGTTAATTGGGTTAAAAAGCCTTTTTACCTGCTTGCACTAGTTGAGAGATGGGACATGGGATTAGTGAAGGTGATGAGGCACTCCAGCACCTCTCCAGCCAGAAACACAGGCCCCCGAGCCATGGAGGCCACCACCTCAATCATCTGACAGTGATGAGAAGTACAGCTAAATCACCAAAAGATCACCAACACAGCACAACTGATAAAAATAACGTGAGCTCACACCAATACTGCATACATCATGATTGAGTAAAGCTTACACAGCTTAAACCAAACAGCTTTTTACTACATAAAGCCACGTGACCAAAGATAAACAGTTCTAAAGAAATTATTTCTCTCTGCAGTTAAACTGTTGTAGATAGATAACTGTTAGCAAGCCAGCTATCCAGGATATCAAAACGATAGCTAATAATACTTCTGGTTTTAATTTAAGCTAGTACATATATGTATAACATATACAATCCATTATACCTTGATAAAAGAAAAAAGTGTTATGCTCAAATTGACCAAAAACAAAACAAAACAAAACCGGTAGAGACGCTTCAGCCTCAAAAACAAAACAAGCTGTGGACTAATTGAGATGTCCAACTATGACTTTTCCCTGCGTTTGCACTACTGCAGACGAGCTGTTATGTGTAGAAATGCGCTATCCTTACACTGCTACTTGGGTACTTTACATAATGTCTTGTCTAATCTATTTTTGCGTATGAATACATTATCAAACTTTTAAAAATGTTAAAACAAAAGCACGCAAACGCCGGTATATATTTTGTTCGGCCATCATAGAGGGCTCCGTGGCAAAGTGTGACGTATTAGGAGTCGGCTACAAGACGGCAAAGGGGAAAATCAGCTTTCTGTTACAAATATGAATGTCTTGTGCTTACTTGTAATTCCTTCTTGAGGTTCATTGTAGTGTTTAAGTGTTTCAAATCAAAACAAATCACACGAATAGTCATGCGATATGTTTATATGTTGTTAAAATAAATTTGTGGTGTGCAGCACTCCACCTCCATGTGTATGAGTGATGGTACAGTCTGGAGCAGGGTGCTTGAGTTCATCTTGACTGCGCTAAATGCACTGTATATGGAGAAGTATTGATTAAGGTGCGATTCCGGTTTGGGATGTGAGTCACACCCGCAGTAATACGTTTTATTTGTGATATATCAAAACGTTTACCTTGGAGATATATGTAAACGAGGCATTTCTTTGAACAAGACGCTCCACAAGAACAGTGTTGTGAAACGGATGCAAAACCCGGATGGCTGCGTGGATGGATGGCGTCGAGCTGCAAACAAATTCACCATCGCATCCTGTCTACAGGTCGGAGGGATAGCACTATCAGCCCAGCGGAGAACAATGACTCGCACCATCACATATCTATGCATGTAGTGCACTGTGGTTCTGACTGACTGGACGAAGTTTACATTTGAAATTTTATAATCTGTACCGATGAGACACGTTTAGTGTTTAGCCGGAGGTCGAGGATTTAATCTGAGCTTCATATTCCTGCTACTGGAAAGTAGAAAGTAAATCAGCAACTTTAACGCAGGATTAGTGATTATATTGTAGGTTTGAGCTGCATACACAAGGCCACCACCATGGATTTAAATGACAGCAGGTCGTTATCCGAGCTCATGGCCCGGTATGAGGGCACGGAAACCGGATTCGGTGTGCCTAAGGATGGGTGGAGGATCTGCCTGGCGCACGAGTTCAAGGAGAAAAGAAAACCTTTTCAGGCTAAAGACGTGTCCCTGTCCCACATCATACAGCACATCGGCCTGGGCTTCAGGTACACATTTCTCTAAAAAATAAACTAACATGCCACAGCAGCAGCTCCTGATGTGACACCCATGGTCCTGTTTACTGTTACTGATGTTGCTATGGATTGGTTTCTGGAGAGCACAGATGCACACAGTCTGTTTTTCTCTGATTGAAAAAAAGACTTAATCTATTATAACGCATGAAAACACAAACTGTTCTGCTTGCTTTCTTTTTACACATTCTCAGAAAAGGGCATTAATCTGCACCTTTTCTTGTCTTGCAGATCATATTTACACCTAGTGTGTATTTTTGCATGGTAAGGTTACCTTTAAAAAGGACCACTGTTGTACCTTTTAATTAGCTTCCAGAGTAAAGGTACACTACATGCACCTTTCCAGATAAAAGAAAAACATTAAAGGTACAAGAAAATGTACCACCTCACTGGCTAGGAAAATGGTAACCTTTTTTCAAAGTGGTGTTCTCCAAAGGTTTGATTTAAAAAAAATAATAATAAATTGTTACAGTGGTGGAAATATCAACCCATCATTATCTAAGCTAATATATTTATTATTTAGTTCATATAGTTATTAGCCTGTTTAACTATTCATTTGAACTAAATAGGTTTAATCCAAACCTCAATAAGTCAGAAATAAGTAAAACTTTGACGGTGAAAGGTGCATTGTTTTATTATGGGATTTCTTTTGATTACGGTTTTGATTCTTTTGATTTAGGTTCAGAGAAAGGTTAAGTTGGAGAAATTTAGTGCTTCATCAGGTTTACAGTAGCTCGTCATTACAACAGCTCATCATTACCACCATTTGGTTCTTTTCTCATCAAGAAGCATTAGTGTTATTATTAAGTTACCTGCAGGGGAAAAAATGGAGGGGTGTGTGTGTGTGTGTGTTCATTTCGAAAATTGCCTGGAGCAAGTGATGGTGGTTTCCTTCTGGAAAATGCCATATGGGTGCAATTTGGGTCACATTCACCAGTGAATTATCATTATTATTTTTTAGATAATCAGTATCTTACTCATATTAGGATGGAATTGTGCAACATGACAACAAAGCTTTACCATGGAATGTAATGCAATCTGACCAGTTTGGTGTGTTGAATGTTTTGTGACTTCATAATAGCTATATTATGCAACATACTTTTAAGGTTTTAAGGTTTCTGTTCATGGATTTGTGCTTTGTACATGAGAAATGTGGCCTTTTTTTTTTTTTTTTCCTTCACCTATTACATTTTACTTTTACCCCAACCCTGGAGGACTAGCGGTTAGGCCATGGTGCTCTCACCACTGCAGCCTGGGTTTGATCCCCGACCAGGGAACCATGCCCAGGTACTGAGGTTGCACAAGACAGTGCACTTCCAGTACCAGTCCCAAGTCTGGACAAAATTGTGGAGGGTTGTGTCAGGAAGGGCATCTGGCGTAAAAATCTGTGCCAAATCAAAATTGAAGAAGAAGAATGTTTTGCTTTTACCCACTACATTTGTTGCACTTACACCTGCACATACCCTCTGGTGAACTAGCATGATGAATTGCCTAGCCACACCCTCACCAGTATAATGTGTGTATGTGTGTAAACCTGAAATATGTTGCTGACCTGAATTTTTAGACAATTGGCTTTAACGTACAAGGGTCAGCATAATGAACAGCATCCATGACTCTGCTCTTAAATTTAAAGATTTAAAATAAATCATATCACTGAACACCATATGTTAATTATAAAAATGAATATGCATGTTGTTCAGGGTGGATTTTTCTGTTAACTGCTGCTAGTAGTAAACAGTGACTGTGCATTCTTGATGACTATTATTTTTATTGCTTGGCTATTGCTTATCTAATATGAATCCCTTTTACATTGAACCCTGTGGCACTGACCAAAGACCAGTAGGCTATTTCTAACCAGTGAACTAATGACTCTAAATCACCATGGAGCCCAGACTTGTCAACATATGTTACAAGAGCCCCCTATTCAATTCCAGAATAAGACAAACTTTTTTTTTTCTTTCAGAAATAAATTCAGAATTCATAGTGTCTGCTGATGAGCCTTATATACAGTATTACAGATTTTGTCCAAAGACTAATGTATGGAGTTAGACTCATGCCATTGGAAATTTGAAAGCAAAAATTTGAATTTGAATGTGAGCTTGAAATTCTAAAATTGAATTTTGTACTGAAATTGGGGAGATGGATTCTGTGTTCGACTGTGTTTGCTTACCCGGATGTTATTTTAAAGTGAATCTAAAATGTTAATTAATAGAGGGACCAAATGCTTTTTTTTATAGAATGCTTTTTAGAAATTGATTAAGCCCATACTTCATTTTGAACTTCATTCAGAATTTTAGTTCAAAATTCAGTTTCCAATGATATGATACAAATAGAAAAACAAAACTGTTTCACAACTGAAACCCAAAAATATTGCCCCTCATTAATCAATAAAACAAGCCTTAGGGACAGATTTATCATATCAATATCAATCCTGGTATTGGTTTTGTGCAACATGTGGGTGCAGTCCAAGGCAGTTACAGTTAATAATTGATCCACAGTGATTATGGATAGTGCTGCAAGTCTATGTTAATGATTGAACTGGGATTTAAGTGTCTTGCAACACAAGAAAATCTGTACACAGGTTGCATTTCACTGTGATGGGGACAAAGCAGAGGTAGAGTTTCTGCTCATGTACAAATCTTAATATTCAATGATCTTTACTCTACATGGTTGTTGATTTTGGTTTATGGCCAGTTGACTGATGCATGAAAACGATAATGATGTCTACTGATATACTGCAGTGTAAACAGCCCGCCTGCCTTTACTACACTCACACCTCAATTGTAAGGGTCAAGGGACAAGGAGTAGGGAGGTTGTTAATCTATGAAAAAGGGCAACCATTAATCCAGGCAGAGACATTCCCTAGCTTTGTTCTGGTCAATCCCACAGTGCAGTCTGGAGTCTGCTCTCAGCAGCTCTCAAGCTGAGTGCTACAGTCCTGCATGCCGACAAATGTAATTGAGGGAAGCAGAGTGAGAGATGGAGATATAGAGCCTAAATATTAAACAAAAGACATGTCCATGTGGGGACGCTCCTAAACAAACTGTATATTGTTGCAAATGTGGATGTTCAGCATTACAGGAACAATGTCCTATACACAGATAGGACAAAGGTTAATGTTTCTAGTAAATGCACTCCTCATTGTATTGGTGGAGACTGCAAACCTCATCCCTACTGTCAGTGAAGAAAAGAGTAGAATGGTTTTGTGCTGCTTTGCTCTCTGCAGGATTTGAAGCCCAAATGAAGTCCGGGTTTATCAGGAAATTCTACAGAGAAATGCCAGGATGTCTGTCTGTGCTCTAAAACAAAAGAGCCTTGCTTGACAATGTGACAATAAAACAACAACAGAAAACTCAATCAGAGGAAGCGTTCTGTATTTCTCATTGGCTAATGTTATTCTCTAGCTTATTTTAGGGCTTAGCTTGAAGAGTGGCTCGAGGGAATTGGTGTTGCTCTTGTTCATAATCGAAATATGCAAAAATAGGTAACAACAATTGCAGAGCTCCCAAACCTATTTTTCTCATAGATAAACTATGTGACTCTCACATGGTGGGTAATGAAATAGTAATTAAAGGTAAACTCTACTCTGAAATACACTAAATATGTCTATATTGAAATGTTTGTGATGTTCTTAGCGATTTTGGTGCTAATTTGATTATTTGTTGCAGTATCTTCTGTTATACCTGTGAGAAATTAGCGGTTGTCTGATGAGTTGATGTGACATTGCTAATGTAGTTACAATGGTGGTTAATAGGATAAAAATTTCAACAATCTCAAACATAAGGCATAACAGTAAAGGTCTGCTTTTAGCTCCTAAAAAGAAATGTCCAAGAGTTTCTTGTCTGACTCGTTTTTTCAGTGAATTTCAATGTCATATTTATAAGAAATCCAACGTAGAAATAGTGGAGATAGCAAATGCTGGACTTAAAGTCCCAGAGTGCATTGCAGCTGTACAGCTGCACACTGTAGTGGTGTCAGGCTAACAAGTGTTTAGGTAGATTATAAAAAATCTTATATCTTCCATGTAGGTAGACAAAAACAAAAAAACAACAAACAAAGAAAACCCACTTTATTATGGCAGGGCAAAACCTGAATAAACCAGTTTTACACTGTATGATTTTCATCCAGATGTTGCTGTCTCAGATAAACATTTTAAAATTATTTGGTCATGAGTTGAGATTAGCAGTGTTAGGACACACTGTGTCCTGCTTTCTGGGCTGCCAATTTAGTGCCTTGCAATCAAAGACAATTGACCACAAAGATCTGGCAGCATCAGAAAATTTCTATTAAAATCTTAAGAGTGTGACTGGTGCTAGGACACATCACCAGAAACAGGATGGCATAGGATGACCTGAACCTGGTGGTGTGGTGTGATATGTAGCAGGCCATTAAAAAAAAGGCATCCCTTAAATATAAATACAACAGTTTTGTATAAATGAATGGACTGAAATGCCCTGAACCACTACACAGCACTGATCAGCTTATACTGGAAGTGTTTGGTTGAGTTGCAATAAAAGTAGCTCCACTAGTTATTAAATGCAGGGGTTTACCTACTCCTGCATACATAATTTGACATACATACAGTCAGGTCCTTAGTACTTAGACAGTGACAGAGTTTTTGTGACTTTGCCTTCACACACCACCACAATGGATTTGAAAGAAAACATGGCTTGAGATCAGGCGACTGACTTGGCCATTTAAGAATATTCCATTTCTTTGCCTTCAAAAAGTCTTGAGTTGCTTTTGCAGTATGTTTAGGGTCATTATTCACCTACACTGTGAAGCGGCTTTCTAGTTTTGTAGCATTTGGCTGAATTTTGGCTGAATTCGTCTTTCTAGTTTTGTAGCATTTGGCTGAAAGCATCAGTTTTGTAGCATTTGGCTGAATGTGAGCAGAGAGTATAGCCCTATACACCTCAGAATTCATCTTGCTACTTCTGTCAGCAGTCTCATCATCAATAAACACCAGTGAGCCCGTTCCATTGGCACCTATACATGCCCATGCCATAACAACTCCTCCACCATGTTTGACACATGATGTGATATACTTTGCATCATGAGCTGTTCATTTCTTTTTTCTTTTTTAGTTGTCTTCTGTGGTCTTCCAGGCCTTTCAAAGTTGTTGAGCTCGCCAGGGCTTTCTTCCTTTTAAGAATGTACCCAACTGTTGATTCGGCCACACCTAAAAGTTTTTGCTATCTCTCTTATAGATTTATGTTGTTTTTTCAG
>CM074948.1:7081949-7094400 GCA_037577455.1 Pangasius macronema | reverse complement strand
TACAGATGGATAATGACCCAAAACATGCCATAAAAGCAGCCCAGGAGCTTCTTAAGGCAAAGAAATGGAATCTTCTTAAATGGCCATGTCAACCCAACTGAGCAAATACTTTTTCAACCAATTAATTTTCACTTACTAAAGACAAAACTGAAGGCAGAAAGACCCACAAACAAGCAACAACTGAAGGCAGCTGCAGTAAAGGCCTGGCAAAGCACCTCAAGGGAAGAAACTCAGCATCTGGTGATGTCCATGGGTTCCAGACTTCAGGAAGTCATTGACTGCAAAGGATTTAAGGACTGCAAAGTATTAAAAATAATCCTTACATTTATAATTATGTTAGTTTGTCACTTACTTCTGAGCCAGTGAAAATGGAGGGACTATATGTAAAATGGCTGTAATTCCTAAATGGTTATGCAATATTTTTTTAACCCTTGAATTAAAGCTGAAAGCAGTTACACTTCAGTCTACACTTCACATCTTGATTGCTGCATTTAAAATCCATTGTGATGGTGTACAAAGGCAAAATTATGAAAATTGTGTCACTGTCCAAATACTTATGGACCTGACTTTATGGGTCTGATGGTCAGGTGTCCACAAAACTTTGGCCATATACTGTATATTTATTCATTCTTTATCACTTTATCCCACTTTATCAACTTTGTCAATGTTGTGGTGGATCCTGGGAACACTAGGCATGAGGCAGGAATACACATGGCAACATGCACATACTCATTCACACCTAACAGCAATTTAGTGTAGCCAATTCACCTACTGGCATTTTGGAGAGGTGGGAGGAAAGCAGAAGCACCTGCTGCAGCACTTTGCCGTACGTGTATAACATAAGGTATATAGCATTGCTGTATCAGTGGAGTGTTTTTTTTTTTTTTTTGTTTTTTTTAAATTTACACACAAACTATTTGCTGTTAATTTGTGGTGTTTCAGTGCGTACTGTGGGGGTCTGTGGCTGGCCTCGGTGTGTGTAATGTGTAAGATGGCACAACTTCTGAAAAGTGACTCTGTGTATGAGCACTACAGAGACATCTTGAAGAGAGGAAGTGCCGCCTTTGATAAACTACTGTGGAATGGTGAGTTTACCCTTACCCTCACAAATTATGTGATAAAATTTGGCCCAATGTAGATCGAACTGCACAACTGAAGGGAGGCCTTGATTTACTGAGATCCCATATAACGCACAAATTTTTGTGTGCAAAGGGATTAAATTGTGCGCACAAACAGTGGACATGTTGACAATGGATTGAAAAAAAAAAGATTGTCTCATACAAAGTAGGGCTGGAAACAATATGTAAATTATGTTTTGCATGTGTTATTTGTTCTTAATAGCCTCGGCAAGTTTAGAACCCCAACAGACTCCTGAAAGTGTAAAACTGAAACTAAATCTAGCCACACACACACAATTACAATGTCATTTTTACCCAATGTAAAATTTTGTGTAAAGGCTGTGAGATGTGTTGAAAAACCATACAAAGATCTATATTTAAATGCTCTTGGCATCAGAGATGTGAATTTGTGGTGAATCTAATATGAAACCAACATTCGTGTGATTATATTGTCATCATGTTAAGAAACTTTTTGGTTATTTTGAGATACTGAGGCATAGTCTTGATAAAAATAGTGAATGGTAGAATTTTGCCTTCTTGTGTTGAAAATGACGTACATGGTCTCTGGATGTGTTTAGTATAACTTAATCTATTTGTGTTGACTCCACCCTATATTTTGCAGTTTTAAACAGAAACAGCTTATTTATTAAGGCTAATGTTAAAAAATGAACACATGCTATTATTCTCATTTGAAAGACACAATCCTCCATAGCCCTTGTTAGTATATCAACTTGCAGGTTGTTTGTGGGTTTTAGCATGGTTGCATGTGTTTTTACACATGTAAACCTTTAGTAAATCAGGGCTTAAGTATTAACTAGATGGCTATAGTCCCAAACTTATTCTTATTTCCAATTTCTTAATTTTTTCCCTTCCTGTGGCTCTGCCTCTTTTTTCCAGGCAAGTACTATAACTATGACAGCAGTGGGCGAAGTATGTCCAACAGTGTGATGTCTGACCAGTGTGCAGGCCAGTGGTTCCTCAAGGCATCTGGACTAGGAGATGATGAGGTTGGTTCTGTAATCCTTTTCAGAAGATTTTTTAGGACTGTTATTCTTATAGGGCTTCTGCTTTGCCATGAACACACTGGCCTCACAGCACAAGCACTTTTATGATGCAGAACAGAAAACACTAATGTGGCTCTTAAGGGAATCTCAACCATTTCTATGAGATTCTACATTATTTTGAAGAAACCATAACTTTTTTTAAAGCCAGCCTGATTCCCCAGATGACCCATCAATGCCAAACCTAAATGGTTTAGATCAGTGCCAATCTAAACCTCTCTAAAGATTTTTCAAGTTCCTAAGCTGCAGAAAATTTTGCTTTGTCTATCCTGACAGACGAATAAATATAACTATACTACATAAATTCAGAAATTCGTTCTCAGTAACTCTAAAAATGCATGGAATTCTAAAGTAAGAAACTGTTGGCATTTTATGAGAATGAGATTTGGCTATACCAAAGTGCAGCAGAGATTGCAATTGATGAGGCCAAACAAGGCTCAACATGTCAGCAATTTCAACTGAAGATCTTAGAGGAAATATGGAAACATACAGTAATTTGCAATGTATAGTGAGAATTCGTATTAAAATCTCTTGTTGTTTTTTTATTATACAAAATCAAAACTTAGAGGATGTTGGGAAAGCAGTAAGCAGGCTACTGATATGTTCTAAACTTTCAGATGGAGCTACCTGAGGCATTTGTGAACACTGAATTACACTTTTAGTTTGGGTTATTAATCTTGATAAATACATGTATAGAGTCATCTTTTATTATGTAAAAATGCTCAACAACATGGTGGCTGCTTCTTGGTTCCTTTGCAGTAACTCACTGGTTACATTTAGTCAAATATGTGTAATACAAGATTAGACTTAATATATGAATTGTAAAATTGTCAATTAGAGTTAATTAAGTGGGCATGTAGAACCCTATTTCATGAAGCTACATCAAGTGTTGTCATTCATCAAGAAATTTTCCTCCTTCTTTCCCTCTAGCAGGACATCTGTCTCATGATAGAAACTGTATTATAATTGTGTATGTGTGTGGCTTTGAGAAGTATCAATTACATTATATTGTATATCATGATTTAACACAAGTGTATAAGTGCATGTGTGTAACTCAGGTCAATTACTTTCCTCAAGGTTTTCCCTAAGGAGAAGATCTACAGTGCACTGAAAAGCGTGTTTGATCTGAACGTAATGAGCTTTGCAGGAGGGCAGATGGGGGCTGTGAATGGCATGAGACCAGAGGGTGTGCCTGATCGCTCCAGTGTCCAGTCAGATGAGGTCTGGGTTGGGGTAGTCTACGGACTGGCAGCTACTATGATTCAGGAGGTCAGTATGGAGTTTGGTGGCCACATTTCTGACTAACATACACTTGCTGGCCGCTTTTTTGGAACACTTGTACACCTGCTCATTTATACATTATCCAATCAGCTAATTATGTGGCAGCATCACAATGCATACAATCATGCAGATATAGGTCAATAGCTTCATGTAACGTTCACATCATATGATAGAATGGTGAAAAAATGGACCTCAGGCAACTTTCACCATGGCTTGGATGGTAGTGCCAGACAGGGGACAGGAATCTGAGGCTACAGCGTACACATGCTCACCTACACAGTTAAATAAAACATTGCCTGGTATTTTTCCATCTTCAACTGTCCAGTGTAGGTGAGCCTGTGCCCATTGTAGCCTTAGATTCCTGTTCTTGGCTGACAGGAGTGAAATTCTGTGCTATAGCCCATCCATCTCAATGTGCAACATGATGAGCATTCTGAGATGCTTTTCTGATCAAAGTGGTTGTAAAGAATGGCTATTTGAGTTACCATAGTCTTTCTGTCAGCTGAAACCTGTCTAGTCATTCTCCTCTGACCTCTCTCATCAGTAAGGTGTTTCTACCCGCAGAACTGCTGCTCACTGGATGGTTTTTGCTTTTTGCAGCATCTGTATAAATTCTGTAGACTGTTGTGCACGAAAATCCCAGGAGATCAGCAGGTTCAAACCAGCCCATCTGGTACCAATAACCATACCACTGTCAAAGTCACTGAGATCACATTTTTTCCTATTCTGTTTGATGTAAACTGAAGCTCTCCTGCATGATTTTATTTGATTTTGCATGTTTGGCGTATTGAATAATTTCATGAACAGGCAGGTGTACAGGTGTTCCTAATAAAGTGCTTGGTGCATGTACTTTATAAGTTATAAGTCAAATATGCATGCTACCTGATCTAATGTCTTGCCCTTTTAAGTGACCGGACTTCTTGGTCCTCATTAGTATATAATTGTTAATAATGTCACCTGTCTGTGTTTTGGTCTCTCAGGGTCTGTTGGAAGAAGGTCTTCACACTGCTGAAGGTTGCTATCGGACAGTGTGGGAGCAGACAGGAATGGCCTTTCAGACTCCTGAGGCATACTGTGAAAAAGGGATCTATCGCTCCTTGGCTTACATGAGACCTCTCAGCATTTGGGCCATACAGCTGGCCCTGGACAATCGGTCAAACGTGAGCAAAACTATGCAGTCAGACAGCGAGGCAGCTCGTTTAGAGACTGATTTACAGGATGAACTGGTTAAAGACAACTGCCAGTAATGACTGTATGCATGATCTTCTGACCTCCACGCACACTACTTTTCATACCAGATTAAGTGTACATTAAAGCTGACATTTTCTTTGCGCAGATAAGTGCGTGATTACATGTAGCAGCTTTGAGTATTTTTGAGTTTTGAGAATAGCAGTGCTTCCGTTTAGGGCACCAAGTTTTACATACAGTGGATAAACACATAAAATATATCCCTCAGACGTGGGCTACACTGATCAAGTCTTTAGCTAAAGCAGTGAGAGCTAGAGAGTGTTGGCATGAGTTTGTTTATGTACTTCTACAGTTAGAATTATGTATTTTAGTTTATGATTATCATACAAATATTTGCATTTAGCAATTTAATTTGTATATTGGTTCATTTTATCATCACTACAGTAGTCCAACCCTGATGATACTGTAATAATACACTTCAAGATTGGGCTGCCATGTTGATATGATTATGATGTTTGCAGTGGTTTGATTTACACTGTACTCTGGAATAATGCATTACATTATGTGGGCATAAGTTTATCCATACATTTTGAGGTGTATGGTGGGATATAATTAGATGACAAACTTCTCAAGTGTACTAGGATAATTTACACATTGGGACACCCTAAAAACCCCTAGTTGTTTTTTATAACTAGAACAAGTTTTAGCTACTCTGCAAGCACTGTTTAGGTATATGACTATATATTCCTTGAAAAATGAAAAGATATATTTCCATTCAAGCATGTAATGCACATATTTCAGCACCTGTGTACTAGTGAATCTGATAGAAATAGAAAAAAATTCCACCAGTTGATCAGTTGCATTTTTGGTCCATTGCATAACATAAAATAACTTAGTTGACACTTTAGGCAGCAGTAAATGATTTGCATAATTTGTCAGGGAAGACTTTCAGCTATAAGAAATATGCCTGCACATTAACAGTAAGGTCTAGACAACAAAGCTGGCTGTGGATCCTTGTGTTGAGGCAGATGATTTATTTCACAGCCCAGCTGAGATATACAATCAGTTACCACTTCATTAGATAAATCTAGCCTCCCTCACCATGCATATGCTTTTTGCTGATACTCAATTACTGAGTAGCCCATCTGTTGCTTTGCAAAATTTGTCAGACCCCCCAACCCCCCCCCCCCTTTTTTTTGACCCTATCGTGCAACTTGCAGTGATCTTGTGGTCAGAAGCTGACGTTGGTGGAGAGCTAGATTTTACCATTAACATATTGTGCATGGGGAGAGAGCTATAATGTCTACCGGTATACTATGAAGAGGACAAACAAGGTAGGTCTGTAATAAAATGGCCAGGAAGATATACTTGTATCAGCACCACACACACTACCACACCATGGCCTACAGTCAATTACAGTTACTACAAAGTGAACCTATATTGCAGGTTCATTCATTCATTTAATTTCTAATGCATTTTCTTTTGGGGTTCATGGTGGCAGCACACTGTGGTGGTCAACCTAGACTTCTCTATCCCCAGCCACAAAGTCTAGCTCCTCTTGAGGGATCGCCAGAAGTTCTCAGGCTAGCTGAAAGATACAATCTCTCCAGCAGGCTCTGAGCCAGATACAACACTGGGTGCTGACCTGGGAATTGACCAGTGTGTAGATAGAAGATAGGTGCACCTAATAATCTATAACTGGTATATGTGGAGGCTGAAGTATATGATTATGGAATCTCAGGGTAGGTAACACACCTACCTGAAATCACTTTTTCCCCTTTTTACACTTTCATGTGTGATGTTGCATCTGTCTGAATTTGACTGTACATGCACTTTGGAAAATATAGATTTAAATAAATTAAAGAATTTTTGTGAATTACTTCTGAAAACTCCTGCACTCAGGAAATTTTTGTGTTTCTTTTCTTTATTTCTTTTTTTGCTGTACCTCTGTGGGAACCAGTCAGAAGGGATTCTTTGGAATCTTTGGAGTTTATGGAAGCTAGAAACTGTTTCATTATACAGTGACTCCTTAAAACATTTTGTTTAAGATGGAGGTGGAGTCCATGCCTGCTTTGTATTTTTAAAAAATAATTTCTTTTTTTTTTTTTCTGGCTAAGCGCATGCAATCAACCTTACCAGTGAACCCAATCGTGGGAAACAATGCTAAACCCATCACTTTGTGTGTAGCGAGAGCACAGCCGCAGCTCATCAGTCTGGTACCTGTTGTCTTTGCTAAGTATGAACAAATTATTTGTGTGTGTTCATGTCTAAGGGTACAATGTTATGTGTCACTGATTCTGTCTTTATCGTTGCTACCTCATTAAGCTACAGCTGCTCTTCAGAGATGCTGGAAAAGTTTGATGAACACAGCCAGACTGAAGCGTGCAGGGGTCGAAAAATGCCCACTGGCCTTTTCTGACACGTACCAAGCTTTTGTGGGTCAGTATGAACTGTAGTTATTCAGTTCAATTAAATTTTATTTGTATAGCGCTTTTAACATTAAACATTGTCTCAAAGCAGCTTTACAGAACATAAACAGAAAAACATGCAAACAGTCCTAGATGTTGGACAGAATTATCCCTAGTGAGCAAGCCTGAGGCGACTGTGGCAAGGGAAAAACTCCCTTAGATGATATGAGGAAGAAACCTTGAGAGGAACCAGACTCAAAAGGGAACCCATCCTCATTTGGGTGACACTGGAGAGTGTGATATCAACAATGTCCTTTCTGCAGTTATATCTGTATAGTCATGTAGAATTTTATGTATATATTAATTTGGAGGTTGTTGTCTTCCTCAAAGTCCACATAGGGTTGACAGTGTTGCTTTGAATACCCAAATCCTCATGAGGCAGAAACCAGCTGCAGCTGGTCCATCTCTGGATGCCTCAGGATCCTCGTAGGGTTGGCCTCTGTCTACTGGCGCTGGCACAATCTCTATGTGCCTCGGGATGGGTAGAAGAAGGGAAACAAGTGGAAAGGAATTAGCATAGCTGCTGTTCATAATATTAGCAAGCACTAAATCATAATGTGCAATTTATCAGATGTACTGGTTATGGTATGTATTAAGTGTGTGCCTGGCTAAAGATGTGTCTTTAATCTATGTTTGAAACTATTAAGTACATGGATTTTGGAAACCAAAACAAAACTAAATAAACAAACAAAAACCACGTCATGTCAATTTCCTTGTGATATTCATGAAATATTGTGTAAATATTCCTCTGCGAGATGAAAAGCACCAACAGGGCTGTCTTCGCCTCATTTTTGAAACCATAGCGCCACCTGCTGTCTCCTCCTGTGTTTCGGATCCTCATGGAAAGTATACTCCAGCAGCAGGCATAATATTTGTAAAAATGCAACTCATTCTAAAATTCTTGTTGGATATCACTTAATTGTGGCTGCCTTTATGCAAGCTGTGTAGTGTCATTTTTAAAAGCTGTGGAACAATAGTCTGTTTGGAGGGGAGGGGAGGGGAGAAGGAAGAAAATGGAAAAATGAGTGGAAAAAAAGAAGAAAAGAAAGAAAAAACAAAAGCATGGAGAGATAAAGAGAAATAAGTGATATGTAGGCATCTGATTTGTAATTTTTATCAGAAAAACACCCCCTCCCAATAAATAAATAAGTAAGTAAATAAATACATAAATAAGGGTCACTCTGCCCACAAGACAACTCCAGGTCGAGTCCCACCTCAGACAAGAACTAAATTTTGAATTTCAACTGATAGTCTACAGAAACATTGCTGCATACATTTATTTACATGTATTTTTATGAATACTGTCTTTTGTTTTTTTACAAAATAATGTCGTTTACTGTATTAATATTAATGTATTTTTTTATTCTATTGCATTGTTTGTCCTTTGACTTATTAGAAATCCTAATTAACTTTACAATTTACAAATTTGTGCTTAGACGCTTTAAGATGGTATGCAAAAATAAAGAGTGTTTTACCACCCAGTGGTCTCACAGACTGATTACTGAAGCAAACATGTGATATAAATCAGAGACCAATTACTGGTATAGAAACAACAGATATAGTAGAACAAACACACCAGCTTAAGAATAATATAGTACAACACATGCACCTTAACAATAAACACAAGTGATTAATATTTTACTATTTTATAATAATTTAAGTGTAAGTAAATAAAATTATAAACAAAACAAGTATTTTAACATCATATTTACATATGAAATATATACATATAACTACATAAACAAATAAAATCTATTTCTTCATTTGCTCTAGCCACTGCTCTTTTGTTAGCGTCTCAGTGTTCAGACAGTAAGCAGTGCCCCTGTACTGGCTATGTCCAGTCTCTGCTGTCCTGTGGTGACCACATTTTTTTACTAGTATTGGCCTCCACTCTTTTCGTTCATGCACGTGGCTGATGTTGCATTTGTGGTTGGATGGCTGAAGCTGGAGGAATACTGTTGGGTTGAGGTGCTGGAGCACTGCAGAAGGTGTAGTGCTACTGGGCTGAGGAGTGGTGGTGGCTGAGGTTCCAGGGACCACAAACACAGTGTACGTGGGGCTAGGGTTCTTGTTTTGGTTATTAGAGAGTAATGTGATGATGCATAGCTACTGCATATAGGCATACACTTTTTTTTTAGATTCCACTGCTTGCACAGTGAAATCAGGATGGAGCCAGAGAGGGCATGCACCAGCTTGTGAGCAGCAGCTGTGCTGCACAACATTTGCATAGCCAAGAGAGTGCCTCTCCCAATGGAGGATTTGAAACCAGTGGAGGCAGAGGTGGAAAATATCCACAGCTCATCTCATCAGAAATATAAAAGAATTGTAATAAGAATTATAGCTGATTTAATGCAAGAGAAATATCCTCTTTAATAATTTTGTTACATCAACATTTCACATATTTGTATTGTCACAAACCATAAGCAGAGCGAATAACTAAATACGCTGTGCAAAATGAATGTTGATATAATGTTTTTATTCTTAATGTGATGATTATTATTTCTGTAGCCAGCTTGTAAATAAATTATTTATTGATTAAATTGTGTATGCTGAGAAATAAAATAAGATTGCTGATGCAGATGTTTAATTTTCTTTTTATTTAGATGTATGGCATTTATTCAGGAATTTACAGTATATTTATTTAGATCTATGGGATTATGTAGATGTTCATAAGCACAGTCAGTCTCAATTGTGTAAATGGCCCTTTGCACTAACAGCTGGATTTCAAAGGCAGTTTTCTGTCTCTCAAGCTCAAGCTTCTCCTTTTCCAACCTTATCTTCTCTGTCTCCATCTCCACTCTCACAATTTCTTTCTCCAGAAACACAGATTGGAAATCCCGATCTCTTTTCCTTCGAGCAGGTACAGTTGCTGTGTTTTTCAGAGCTGAAGGCGGTTTGGATCTGCAGCTTCATTAAAATTCCCAAGGTATGTAATTCAGGCTTTTGTTTTGTTTTTCAGACCTGCCTTTGTTCAAGTTTTGACCCTGTTTCTTGCACTTATTAGGGAACCAGTGATCAGCTTGCCTCCATGTCTGGTTCTCCCCCTACCCCGACCTCTGCACAGACAGCAAGACTACCTCCACTTAACATATCAGTTGTAACAGAATAGGCTGACTGTTGTACAGACTAACTCCACTAATCTTCATGGCCATTGCCATTCTGAGACATACAGCCCTTCTAAAACAAAAAGTGCCACACAAAACTTATGCATTGTTTTATGTGAATGAATGAACATGTTGCAACAAAGACACTGGTGTACATAATCCAGTACTCTTGTGAAAATATATTTAGTATGTGTTTTATGGCCCACTCTCAGTATCCTTAATTTTTTTTTAAGAAACCAAGTGAGTTTCTCAAAAACATACAAACGTGTATATATATGTTGCTCACATATTACTGTAGCACAATTTGTGCTGAATACAGTATAATGAAACTTTTGCCATTAATCTGCTGAAAGTAACTGAAATAAGAATGAGGGCATGACAAAACAGCATCAGGATCCAAAAAAAACACCCAAGACTCATGAGGGCTAATATGCTGCTTCTACAGCTTTAAAGACATTGGGATATTTGGTCATGTGATCACTTACATGAGCCATGTGTTGCCAGTGAAACCGCAATTTGTTGCATCATTGAGATCTACAATATTAATGTTGTATGTAAATGGTGTTTTTAATCATATAATATCTATATTGTGATCCTGTCAGAGAAAGAAACTGAAAGATATGAATGCACAAATGAATGGAAAGGGACTGAGAGAGAAAAAAGAAGCGCCCAACGTGGGGCTCGAACCCACGACCCTGAGATTAAGAGTCTCATGCTCTACCGACTGAGCTAGCCGGGCTTAGGACTGCTGCACTTGGGGGAGGGGTCTTTTGTTTTGGCATGTCTAGGAGGTTGTAGCGTTGTCTATAAAGGAAAGGCTTATACCTTAGGGCATGAAAGAATAAAAAAAGGAATGTCTTGCCAAACTCAAACTATGTTAAAGTGACCATATGAAATGCAATTCAACATAATTTGACCATCATCAATATATTTTGGTGGTTTGTTTTTTGGCAGTATTTCTTGGTCTTCATAGAATGTCTACAGGGTTGTAAAAGGTTTTCACTTTGGCAGCATTGAACAATAAATTAAAAAAAAGTCTTGCCAAAGGTCCTCCAAATACCCATCCATTTATGTTCTACATACCATACATTCTCTTTGATCTGTAAATAATACATCCTTTAAACAGCCGTAACAATAAAGAATGTAGTTTTTTTCACGTGAAGCAAAACAGTCGCTCGTCCCTGGGTGGGCTTGAACCACCAACCTTTCGGTTAACAGCCGAACGCGCTAACCGATTGCGCCACAGAGACGGAGTAGCAGTAAAGGGTTCTACGATACCTTCTTAATCCCAAATGTAACATCTGCATCTATTTAATCATACAAGGAAAACACTTTTTCTGTTGTGCCTCTCGAAAGACCATTTGTTTTATTATTATGAAGACAACCACAATAAGCTCTCAAACATACAAACAAATGACAAATTAGAACATGCTAAACTCAGGATCAAAGACATTACAAAAATATGCATACATTTCCTTGCTGGCTGCTCAGACCAGGATGTCAAACTAAAATTCTGCTGTTCTAGCAATTCACACAAATCAGCAAAGCTCTGGAAGTAAAACAGGATGTTTCTAGTGGAAAGGGGTTAACAGGAACTACTCGACTCTATGCTCTGTTATAACGTATTATACTTATTTAAGTTATTACATAAATTTATTTTGTTTATCAAAAATATACAATGTTAAGAAAGAGATTTAAGAACTCACACGGGTTATGAGAACTAAGAAAACCCATCTCTCCTGTCTTTCCACTCCATCAACTTCTTTTTCCAACATACAGATCTGTACGCTGGGTGATAGCTTTCGAGATTTGTAATCAATCCCACTTAAGGTTCTGTGACAAGTGCCTCAAGCCCTTTGAGTATTATTTTTCTAAGTTGGTTCGGGCCTTGAGCGTTTGGCCTTCGGGCCTTGAGTCTGACAACTGTGGCCTAAACAGAGTGGTATTAGCCAGGTAAGCATGTAGCTCTGTAAATCAAGCAGCGTTACATAAATATATATATATATATATATATATATATATATATATATATATATATATATACACATATACACAGTTAGGTCCATAAATATTGGGACATCAACACAACTCTAACATTTTTGGCTCTATACACCACCACAATGGATTTCAAATGAAACAAATGGTTTCAAATGAAACATGTGCTTTAACTGCAGACTGTCAGCTTTAATTTGAGGGTATTTACATCCAAATCAGGTGAACGGTGTAGGAAT
>CM074948.1:7052361-7072483 GCA_037577455.1 Pangasius macronema | reverse complement strand
CAGATTTGAAACCAAAACCGTGGAATTATTTTGAAATCGTGTGAAGATTTCCTCGATTGCTGCGGGAGTTGTAATTCTCTTCTTTTCCGACCCGAGATATGACATATCGCTCCTTTCTTTCACCCCATTGGCTCATAGTTTTCTTTTTCTCCCTATTGGATTGATACTAGCCAATCACCATGCAGAAGGCGGGATTAGTTCTGCTACCGAATGTGAACTGCAGCATTTTCCTTGTTTTCACGGGTGGAGTTCACGTTCTGTTAGTCAACAGCAGTGGTTATTTCCGTCTTCAGAGATCACGATTGAAGGTTAGTTGCTGGTCAGAATTTAATTTCGGTGTCCAATATCTTTCCAACTTGTTGCAGTTAACGTTACCGAAAGATACTGTCAGCTGCGGCTAAATTTCATACAGCTGTGTCTAACCGAACATGGGTCTGTCATCGAACATGGTAGCATATTTGTATGCATTCTAATCACCTAGTTATCCAATTTATGGATATATTGGTCACTATATTTCCATAAATGTACATTTAAATTTTGAATAGGCGTGCAGCTGCAGTTGTGTTCCAAAGTCAAAATCAGCCATGTTTTCGAGTTCTCCTTCCTACACGTTCTTGTACATCAGCAGGTGCTGTAGCTCCAGGGTTCGCTGCAACCGTCAGCTTTTTTCCAAAGTTTCAACTGGTATAGTTTTTCTTCCTGTTTTTAAAATCTTCTTCTGTGTGTGTCTGCGCGCGTGCGTGTGCGCACCGCACCGTTTAAGGTTTATGTGCCGTACTTACATAAACGTGTAACCTCGTCGTTTATGTTATGTTGTTACATTAAGTTGTTTCTTCCTTTTCGAAGTTGTGAATACTGATTTTATCCGCCGTTTATCAATTCATATACTTGTTTACACGTAGCCATTGACTGCACTCTCTTTTCATGTTTTTTACCGAACAAGGAAATATTGCTGAGAAAGAGAAAGACACGAGGGAAAGCAAAAGTTATCTGTTTGTTAAGTAAGGTTTGACAGTACTTGAGTGTTATCACATCTCAAGTACACGTGGACAAGAGCGACTCAGAACTCAAAACATGGACACTAATATGAACATCAACTCAGTTCTTCATGCTTAATCAAGGCCATGGTGAATTGAGGTGAAAGATAAAATTGTGCATCACTATGTCCATTTCCTTNCTTTTTGTCAAGGCCTTGGCATTTGTCATGAACTTCCTCAAACATTTTTAGAAATTGATTTACATTTGCATGATATAAAAATATTAAACCATGGCTTAGCCTAGCAAATCTCTTATTGTGGTACTGAAGTAACTTGGAAGTTATGTTGGTCTGAACTGGGTTTTGCACTTGCCTTATAGTGTTGACAGCTGGTTGTAAAACAGTGCCAGACCTGTTTACAGGCAGTAGGAAAGCAAAAAGTTGAGTTCTACTGGATAGTGAAAATCAGTGCTCAAAATGGGTTACATGTATGATAATGAGTAAAACTTCATAATATGTTTTGCTGATAAGAATTGAAGATCACCCATGATTTATCATTTTTGTAGGAAGAAATTCTTTTGCACTTGTCTTAAACTATTTTTCTTACCTAACGTTCTGGTAGAACTGCATTAGCATCTGACTAGACTAAAAGATTAACATAAAGTCTAAAAACCTTTGAACAAGAAAGAAAGTTATTTGATTTGATGCAGTATGGGGTAGCTGATAAAAGTGACAGTATTATTTGAAATTTGTCAGGCTGTTTTTTTTTCTTTAACAAAATCAGTGTCATTACATTTACCATTTACATTTATGGCATTTGGTGGATGCCCATGTCCATGGCAACTTAGAGAAGTATGTTGACAGACAATAACATTATCAATGACAGACTTTCACACGGTGGTTCCCATTTCATATCCCAACTTATGTTAACCAAGGAATCAAGAACATTGGATACCTGGTTCAGTTGTGCTGGGAGCTGCAACTAAGAAATTCTGAATGATGATAAAGGTATTATTGGAACAGATACATGCTATTTGGGGTAGCAATCTGGCATTCAGGCTATTCATATCGCTCTGTAGTCACACACATCTGTCACTGCTACACAGGCTATGGGATTTCTGCAGTCCTACACTACAGTAAATACTGACCTATGAGTGCAAACTTTCTTAGAAGGTAGTGAAATGCAACTGGCAACTAAACTTAAATTTTCTTAATTTTTAGTAGAATTGGCATTGGTAAACACTGGCAGTAGAATGGGTCATAATGAAGAACTCAGTGACTTTAAGCATGGCTCTGTCATATGATGCAACCACTGTCACAGGGCAGTTCATGAAAATTCTCCCCTGCTAGATCTAACCCAGTCAATCGTAAGTGCTAGTATTGTGAAATGGAAGTGTCTAGGAGCAACAACAGCTCAGCCATGAAGCAATAGACCATGCAAACTCACAGAGCAGGGCCACCGAATGCTGAAGCATGTAACATATAAAAATGGCCTATCCTCTGGTGCATCACTCAGGACGGAATTCCAAACTGCCTCTGGAGCCAATAGCGGTGCAAGAACTGTGTGTCGGGAGCTTCAAGATATGGGTTTCTATGGCTAAGCAGCTAGACACAAGCCTAAGATCACTATGCGCAGTGTGTCAGCTGGAGTGGTGTGAAGCACCAAGTGGCCTTTTGTAATTAACAACTCTATATTAATGCCCATGTTTTTGGAATGGGATGTCCAACAAGCTAATATAGGTGTGATGGTCAGGTGTCTACATACTTTTGGCCATACAGTATAGCGTACTTTAAAAGAATTTGTCAGGTGCTCAAATCAATTTGCAAGACTGTACAGGACATTGTTTTGGTTTCCATACACTGTCTAAATCTAGGTTCTACTGTATAATTATGAAGAAACTGATTGAGTCATGTTGTATCACTTCGTTTGTGAAGTGTGTGCATATGTTTTGTTCATGTTGTTTATTATTAGTATCTGTACTGTACTCCTCTGGTTGAACGAATTGATTTTCTTGAGTTAGTCAGTGATTTGACAAATGTGTCTATTTTTGCAGTAATTGTAAATCCCTCTCTTAACCATTTTGAAATGTTTTTCATGTATGAGTTCCAAGGAAATATATGCTTAATCATAGTTTGGCAAAATAAGTATGCACATGTCTCTCTCTCTCTTTATGTGTAAGATGTTTTGGCAGATAAAGGAGTGTGGTCACTCAGATGCTTGCTTTAGGACGGCAGGGTCTCTCTGTTCCCTTTTGGCACTGTATTATATGGCTGCATTGTATTATATGGCTGCACTGTTAATTGTTTTTTTTTTTTTTTTGTCATAGTTGGGACAAACAGTTGTATGCAAAAATTTGGGCACCCCAGCCAAATGACCTTTTTTTTTTGTTGAAGTGAAAAGAAGTAAACCCAACCATTGCAGCAAACTCTTTAAAATATTTGAAATTAAATAAATGCATAGTTAGTTTATATTTGATGAACATGAATACTATAAAAATAAAATAGTAATTGTGATGATTGGATCATGATCTAATATGACTGCCTGATATTAGCCTAAAACAGTGGATCAGCTGCAGGTGACGTTCTCTGACCTCATTCATTTTTTTGCTTATAATATTTTTAGTTTAATTCATGACTGCATGTGTTGTAATGTATTTTTTGTCTTGTGGCTTGGTTAGGATAATTATTTCCCACATTATTTGCTAAAAGAAAATAAAGGCAAAAGGTGGAACATTCTCAGAGCAACAATCTTTTTAGTAATTAAAGTGAAAAATGGGTATCAGCCAGTACTCAAATACTGTATCTGTATCATAGTGAAAACAGAAAAGAGATCACATGATGATAGTCTTTTAGAAAGGTTTGTGTCGGTTTATGCATGAAAGATTGTGTGTGTGCATTTGTATGATCTACTGTGTTTAGCTGTGTCAGACAGTCATCAGCTCCATGAAGTCATTTATAACAAACCCTTAGCAGTTGCTCAGCCTTCCATGGTCACTAATAAAAACCCAGCAGAGGATATAAAAAGCAATAAAATGTCAGTCTGAAGATCAGAAGAGCTAATTTGTTTAGCTTATTCTTATATAGATACTGGCAAGTTGAAGAACATTTCAGGCCTGAACAATTATTACAGTACAGCTTATTGTTTTTTTAATATATGATTTCAATAGGTTCGAGCCAAAGTTTTTTCAGGTCACAATATGAAGGAAAATTTGTCCAACATGACCTCCAGTTCTGCCTTTTCTTTTTACCAATCCCAGGGAAATTTCCATGAAACAGTGAAGGTCTTGAATACCACTAACTCCTGGTCTAATCTAATCCTCTTAAAGTATTTTGTTATTTATTTGTGGGGTGTCTGTCTTGCTGTGATGCCTGGCACAGCTGTGTAAAGTAATGAAATGTGAAAGCAGTTCATGATGAGTGCAGGCTTTGAATGTGCTAGGCATAGATTATTCTAAGTCTGTTCATCCTATCTAATATTTGCAGCAGAGAATAGAAATTAGAGAAAGGAAATGTATGTATGTAAATCACCAAACATATAAAATGTTGTTTAAAAAAGATAATATAATTTGATCTTTTGTGTTTGGTCTTTCTTTGTCAAGAAGGCATAGTCTTAAATATAACATTTCCTCATGGGTTAATCAGACTTTTGGAACCCTGAATGGTTTCTTCTTTTGCTGCTTTCACCCTATGTTCCATTTATTCACCCTGCTCACCCTATTCCATTTTGCTTACAGGGCTATTGTTGGGATTTCATCATGACACTGTGACTGATTCTCTGTCTTAACAAACACAAATATGGCAACTGCCAAAAAAGGTGGGTGTGCATTATCTTTTTTTTTCCCTCCCATTTGCCAGGATTTAAGTATTTAGATACAGTAATCTGGCCTTGCATGGCCTATGTGATTGACTTTGTGTGTCAAATTATATGGAGTGACAACACAGAGCTGAAGTTCTTGCCTGGTTTATTGATGCTATTAACATTTTTAAGTCTGGTAAGTCTCTCAGTGAATGCCAGAGACTAAGACCACTCATATGGTGATTGCTATGAAAACAGAAATGAGACTGAGGCAAGGCTGCTGATTTTTATTTTTTTAGAGCTTCTGAACTACCCCCCCAGCCCCCCAAAAAAGAAGAAAATAAATAATGTGAAAAACAATAGACCTGAAAAGAGAGAGGGAAAAAACTTCAAAAAAGACAGCCAGTCAAAAAGAAATATTTAATGAAAACAGATAACCTGATAGGAAAGATATTTCTTAGCCAATGAAAGGAATGCACTTAGCAGACTTTATGATCATGCCCTACAAAGACTACTTACCTTTCTCTTCATGCCTGAGTGTGTAGCAGGTTTAAGACACAGCTGAAGACACAATGATAACAAAGCTTATTTTTGAGCCCGTTCTCTATAGTTACAAAAAGTCACAGTGCCCCCTTCTTGTTGAATATTAAGATTATAATAGCATAATCTATAACATAATAATGTATCTAGAGTAATCTAGAGTAGTACAATCTGGAAATGCTATCCTCTCTGCTCATGCTGCTCACTCTTCCCTGTGTTGGAAAATCAGGAGCACTGTGTAAAACGTTAATATAGTCTAATAGAAATTAATTTAATCCAAGTTAAATATTTCAAATACAGCACAATTTTTAAAAATGTTTTGTTGATCATCACAAGGCATAAACACCATCAGCCCAAAGTGAATGTGTTCTAAAACACACCATATTAAATATGCAGGCCATACATTATCTTCAAATAGCCCATTATGCTTATGATTTAATGCATATAATGTAGTTGGTGAAATACTGTATATGAAAACTGATAAAATAGTAGTTGTCAAGTTCTGAGTCAACACTATCTAAACACTATCTGAAACACAATGTCTTCTAAAATTGTGACAACAGAATAGGCTGTAATATTAAGTGCTGTGTAGTTTGTGCTTGACACAAGTCATCTTCTTGGTTTTCAACACACCAAAACCTCCTGGCTTCACCAGCACAAATATGACCTTTCTACTTATGACCTTTCTGCACTGAGGACACAAATTTTTACCTATTTAAATTCAGGAAGGGTATTTACGTGTAGATGCAGTCACATTGTTTGATTTTTTTTTTTTTATTTTCACTGCCTTTTAATATCATAGTGTAACTTTTTTTGTTTTAAACATCATATGTTAATGTTTTAAGTAATCTCTATAATTAGAAATTGCAGAGATGAACATAGTACTTGCTTGCTTCCTTTGTTCCTTGTAAGGTGTACAAAACTGGGTATATGCTATCTCAAACACTGAGGCTGGTAAAAGAGGTGTTAAGATATTTTTACTCAAAAAATCAGGATGCAAGATTAGGTTTGAGTAATTATGCTATAAAATGCCTCTCTCTTACTGAGCACTATAAAATATTTCTGAAATTCTTGCAGTGTTATGAAGAGGCTTGGAAAGAAACAGTTCAAAGGAATGTATGAGATGGTGGAAAAGTGAGAGTTCCTGTGTGAAAATGTGATTTGTTTTTGTGTGTTAATGAATGCATGTGTTACTGCAGGTCCCTCAAAGGCAGGAGGCATTCGCTTTGCTGAAGCAAATGCTGCTGCTGCTGCTCACTCCCATGTGCACTTTGATGAGAAGCTGCACGACTCTGTTGTCATGGTGATTCCTGAGTCTGATGGAAACTTCTTGGTTAAGGTGAGTTTTGAGTCAGTGTTTCTGCTTTACTTACATACATACATACCTACATACATATATACATATATCTCTGTACTCCTATTCTGACAATGACAATAAAGTAGAACCTAACCTACATACATACATACAAACTCACACATGCACACACACTATACTGATCGGTACATTCATGCGTTTGTAAATACATACATACATGCATGCATGCATACATACATACATACATACATGCATACATACATACATACATACATGCATGCAGTACATATGTCACAATCACTCTCTGTGTCTTCACAAGTATCTGTTTATTGTTCCAAATATTTGTATCAGTATTGAGTTTTAAACCTATAGTGGGCATGGCCTTAACTGGAGTTTACAATCCTACAATCCTACAACTGTGCCCCCAGAAATGCTGGAAAATGTTGTAAAAAAAAAAACTATCAGTAGAAATGGCAGCACTGTCAGCATGTCATAAACAGATGCTGTAAATGTTTTGGACACCGTGGTCTTTGTCTCATAAACTTCATTGCTTTTTCCTTGCTTGCTTGCTCCCTGGTGAAAGTTAAAACCTTCTGCCTGCACAACTTTTTGTTGCATTCTGCAGGATTCCATTCCCAATGCCCAATGTTTATTGTCAACTAGATGCCCTGTCAACCTTTCTGAAAAATAGTTCGCCTCCTGTTCATTATCTCTTCAATCTGAAAAATGTATTCATAGTTGATAGCATCCTTAATACATATATATCTACATTTAATTTAGAGCATTTTTTGATCCAACCAAGTTGGAAAGGCACTCAGTTGCTCTCATAAATATAGCTTATTGCTGGCATATGAATTGGTGTATGAGAGAACAGTGGCATGTGGTTTACGACTTTCCTGCTCAACAAATAAGGCTTTAAAGTTCAACCAAAATTCAAGGGTTGTTTATGATAAAGGAAAGTAGTTTGCTAGCATCTGGTCTGTTGGAGGTGACATCAGGCTGGTTTCATTAACGTTTAATCAGGGTAGCATGTATGGCTTAGCTTGTCAAGTTCAGTTCTGAATATTGTTAACATCACAGATGCATTATATTTTTAAGTCGCACAAATAGTAGTTAACTATGGTCTTTGTGAATTAAAACAAACTAATTAAGCTGAATCATTTTATAACTGCATCTCTTGGAGTGTCAGTATAATATAAATGGGGGAAAAAAGAGTTTGACAGTCTTGGTGGTTATGTGATTTATAATGGCTTAGGTTAGGTTATATTAGGTTTTCATAGGCAGTCTTTGATTTAGTGAGATCCTTTCCATACACATGCACATGCATACACCATTACCACTTTGTGACCTGCAGCTGCCTTACTGCTAAAACAGAACCCTGCTTTTAACTTTCGAGTCATGAATTTGTTCTGGAGGACAGATCCTTTTAGGAGAGGCTAAACTTATTATCTCTACAGACCCTCTGCTTGCTTATTTGATCCTCATTGTTCACTCACTCACTCACACACTGCTACCTTAACCCAACTATTATCATGGCTGTGGATGTGTATGTATGTGCACTGTTTATTTCATATGCCAGCGCTTTCTTTCATTGTGGATGTTCTGTGATATGCTGCCTTTGGCAACACCATACCACTCAGTTTTTGAATGAGTGCTTTGTGTTTGTTGAAAACTGTGAATTGAGATTCAATGACCGTGTTGCTTCCGATGAACTCCATACATTGCCTGAAGTGTGTTTTGTTAAGAGAGAATAATAGCTTTTTGGGTAATAAAATTTGGTTTTCTTTCCAATCATACACAGACACCACTTTGTCGTCTTATTGGCACATCCCACTTTATATTACATTTACATATCCACACTCACACATATTTACACAAAGTTGTCTCTTATTGTGTTTTTCTATTTAATTTTTTATTATTGTGGCTGTTGTGTAAGTGGCACTATATTTTCTGAAGTGCTTGACATAATACCCAAGAAAGCTCAGTTGTTAAGATCTACTGTACAGAAGGTTGTAAGTTCAAATCCCAGCGCTGCCACTGCTGGGCACTTGAGCAGGGCCCTTGACCTTGTTCAGTTGTATAAATGAGATAAATGTAAGTCACTCTGGATAAGGGTGTCAGCCGAATGCTGTAAATATAATGATCCCTTCTCTGTTTGGCACACTCTACTTTACAAATTGCCAAATAGATTCTCTTCTTCTCACATTCCATGTTCTCTTCCTGCCAGCTTTGCTAAGAAGCTCCTATTTATATAATGATCAACAACAGCTTTATTGGTTTGTCAGAACCTTAAAATACTATATTTGACTACAGAAACTGTAATGAGATATTGAAAATAATTCTTTCATCCAGTGCTGGTGACTCTGTCCTTTATGTGTTCTCTTCAGGTGGGCTTCCTGAAGATTCAACACCGGTATGAAATTGTCTTCTCGCTGCCAGAGGTTCCAGGGCTTGGGGAAGATGTGTGTCCAGCTCCTGTGCCCAACCCTTACCTTCAGATTAAAGATCTTACTGCAGCCCCTAGTGGTATGCTCCCACCTTCTCTTTATGATTTTTATATGTATGTCTCACACAAGGGGGTCTTCTACATCAGGAATTTGCTCAACTCTGAGGCCTGGGCTCAGAACTCTTTAAGGTTTTATAAATTTAGCTTTGGTTTTGCTATCATAGCTCTCTTTGTCTTTCTGAATGTGCCATGCAGAAGATATTCGGCACTGAGTGTTCAGTAAAACTCATTCAAACACATTTTACATGAAATGAAGTCAAGTGCCAAACACCAGAATTTTTTATTTTTTTTTGCTTTGCAGTCCAGGCTTAAAATTCACACTACTTTTGACTAAAATACAGTGCCTCTAGAAAATACTCACCCCCCAATGATTATTTCTTTCTCTTTTTGTTGTTGTTGCTGTATTGCAACATAATATTTAAGCATATCAGAATGGGAGTTTTTTTTTTCTGTTTCTTTTGACGTGACTCTCTACAGAATAAAATTACATATTTTATTTAGATGTTTTCTCCTTTTGCACAAATTACAAATTTGTGGTGTATGGGTGTGTATGAGATTTGCACATTTGATTTTGGCATTTTCTTCCATTCCACAATGCAAATTTTCTCTGCCAAATTAAATGGAGGATGTTGTTTTTCAGGTCATACCACAGATTTTCAGTTGAATTTAAGTGGGGCCTTTGACTTGGCCATTCCAAAGAACAACAGAAGAAAAAAAGTTCGGTAAGGAAACATCAAAAACGACAGACGAAACCGAATAACAAGACAAGACGTAAACGGGACTATGCAGATGTCTGGCTGACAGACAGGTTCTTCTCGACAATTTACTTGGCTCTATCCTTGTTGCCTGTGGGCGCAACAAGCTTTCCAGTTCCTCCTGCTGAAAACCACCCTAGAGCATGTTGCTACTACCAACATGCTTGATCACAGGAATGGTGTTACCTGGGTGTTGGGCTGTATTTAACTTGTGCCAAACGTGCTTTCCTGTTAGACCAAATGAATCAAATTTAGTCTCCTCAGAACAAAAAAATCTTTTTTTAAAGCTCTGATTTTCTAACATGGCTTTTCTCAAAAGTAGCTTCTAGTTTTATTCCTGTTTTTTTGTATTTCTACTTCTCTATATTCCACTCACTGAGTCACACCCACATTACTCCTTCATGTCATCACATAGCATTAACTCTCCCCTGTCTTTTTGTAGGAGGTTTAAAGGTGACGTGTGAGTATGTGGCTCACAAGGAGGGAGTGCTGTGTGAGGAGATGCTAATACTCAGTGAAAGCAAAGCGGATGTGTGCCTGAAGGTGAAAGTTCACGCTCGTGTTATGGGTGAGTTATAGTCTGACAGAGCACAGCCAGCCTCAGCAAAAACACTCTTGCTGAATGTCTACCAAGAATGTCAGCACACATAAATGCTACCCTAAATCCAAATAATGTAGAAGTTCCTGTCTTTCTGAATGCTTAGATCAGTAAACTATAAAGCAACCACATTTCAGTTATTCTCCATGAACATCAGATTAGATGTGACTGAGAAATTAATCAACTGGAAGACCTTTTGACCATTTCTGTAATTGTGTATTACACTATAATACATAGACAGAAAGTTTAATTAATTATGTTCCTTGCTTTGCCCGCAGTTTTGCACTTATGCATATTAAAGCCAAAGTTACTATGCTGACTTGGGCTGAGTTTATTAGTTTCATACACATGGACATATGAGCTACATTTTAAGAGATTATCTTCCGTAAAATTAGCACTTATTGGTCCGGACATCTCCAAAATATGTATGACATCCACTTTTTTAAGTAGACTAGTATTGTCATGCACAAATTATTTTAATGTGATCCTCATTGGGAAGACCAAGAGCGGTCCACTGAGATATTATTTTATTATATTATTATGTACATTATATATTATATTATTATTCTGATATTAGTAGACTATATAACCTATTTTCTAAACCACCTTTTGGGTTTTAAAACATAAACATAATTTTTAGTACAACGCAAAGACTGGAAGTGCGAGTTCTATTTTCTTTAGTTGGTATCTGCTGCACCCTGCTGGTGAGCAAAAATCAGTTCAAGCAGTTTATTCTCCAACTGTCCTAATTGCAAATGCAGAAAGGAATGCCTCAAAGGTACCTCAGAACAGATACAATTTACTATCTGTAACAACACA
Organism: Pangasius macronema; assembly: GCA_037577455.1. Classification (NCBI taxonomy): domain Eukaryota; kingdom Metazoa; phylum Chordata; class Actinopteri; order Siluriformes; family Pangasiidae; genus Pangasius; species Pangasius macronema. Next base: position 7,061,178 of record CM074948.1, on the reverse strand, counting down.
GTACTTTTATTTTTAAAGTATTTTTAAAATTAATCTTTAAAAATTATTTTTCAAAAGCAGTTGTCAGATTAGTGAAACAAGACGTTTAATAAACAATACAACTTAGTAAGAAAACGTTCAGTTTGATTATGAATAAGAAGATTAAAGTCCAACAAAAGGCTAAAACAGAGTAAAACTAAGATGCTTTTAAGATATACTGATGAATATTTTTCTTTTAGTTTGCACCTCCAATACTTACAATTATTATTCCAAAATACTACAACAGCACATTACACTTAGCAATTCAAGGAAGCACAGGTTAACATGATTTGGCTTACAGAACAAATGACATGATATAAACTTTCATACAAATCAGGTCTGCCATCTCCATGTAATGCATGATAGCAAATCCCACATCTCACTGTTTTCTTCGTGGACATTGTGTTGAAGTATTTTGATCTATTTCAATAATTCATGGTTAGAAATTAATGTGGAGTGCTGATGTAGGTGGAATGATCCAAAAGGGGTTTGAAATTCAAAATCCACCAACTTGCTTCAGCACAGAGTTTTCCTGACCTCAAGTGCCTTGACGAGTCCTGTCCCATTTCGTACAGTTTGGTTTGTGGATGTTATCACCCACTTAAACAAAAATTCTAAGTAATAACTAAATACAACAGACGGAACTGTTTCATCTGTAACAAATTAGGAGAAACATTGTGGTTCTACAGGTCATTGCACAAAAAAAACTTTCATAATGAATCTTTAGGTTGCACATGAGCTTCAGTTTTGGCTATGAGACACTATGGAGTTTGTGCAAACACCATAGAACTACAACCAAAAACCCAACCAAATCCAGTAATAATGACATTATTAAAACAATGAATGTATTTACATAATACTCAGAATTATCAATGATGTTAGGATACTGATAGCATTCTCAGTCCAATTTGCAGTTCACATACACTTTCATTTTCTCTTTCATGACTCTTTGTTGCTTTACAGTTAGGCCCATTCTGAAAAGATGATCTCAAAATCATCAAAAGTTCCAATAACTTAACCTACATATATGAAATTGTAGGAGTGTGAAATGTCTGTGGTTGTAGTTGGTGTGAATCAAAATATTTAGATAAAGCTCTTGGGTATGGTGCTTAAATTCTGTCATCATGTGACTTGTAGTGACTTGTTAAAAAAAAAGGCAGATCACATTTTTCAGAGAAACACATCTTTCATCAGATACAATTAGTATGTCTTTTATCAATACAATTTTATCAGATACAATTAGTATGTAGTAACCTATAGCACTCAGTCTAATTGAAAAAAAAAAACATGGTTGTAGGAATTGCCATGTTTTGGGGAAAAAACAAATAAATATAATCAATAAAAGGTTTTAATTGCAGAACTATTTTGCGTAATTTAGCAGTATTGTAGGAATATTGTATTTTATAGTTTTTATATCAGTTAACCAATGTCAACATGGAAAATGAACTGTGTGTGTGGCTGCAGCACAGTTGGTGAACTGTCATTTTATCTCTATTCATAATTGACCTTTTCATATTTTCTGTTTAATACCTTTAAATGCCTTTTGGTATATTACCCTGATGTATGTATATTTAAACTTTGGACTTATCTTAACTTCTCCATGTTTGTTACACTATCACTAAAATATCGGCATCAAATATAGTGACAGACAGAAAAAGTATTTGCTCTAAACCAGCTATATATAGTATTTATAATAAAAAGTATATTACTGTTTTAATATAATTGGTACCATGTTGTACTGCACACACATGGGTCTTGATCAATCATAGCAATATTTTGCCTTGTCTTTCTTTCTCAGATCGACATCATGGGACACCTATGTTATTAGAAGGGGTACGATGTGTTGGAGCTGAGCTTGAGTATGACTCAGAGCAAAGTGATTGGCAAGGATTTGACTAATTGGTGACCTGTTACTCTCAGATATTCTCATTGGTACAGTGTAAATGTTGGAATAAACACACACACACACACACACACACACACACACTGTATATTTACAGTACTGTGCAAAAGTCCTAGGCACCCTGTTCAGTAAAAATTTTGTTAATGTTTATGGATGTTTTATGAGTTCTGCATCATGAGTTCTGAGTCAGTACAAAAACATTTTATATTTCCAAACATTACTTTTTCAACAAAAAATAAATGTTACAGAAGAATGTTTGTATACCAGTAAAGAAAGCAACATCTTACATAACAGACCACTTTTCAGACAAAAAATATAATGAAGAACTCTGGGTTCTGCGTGCGACTAAAAGAAGCAAATATGGCAGTCACAGTCTCCAGAAGAACTGTGTCAGATTCTCCAAGATGCTCAGTAAAACTTACCAGCCAACTTCCTTATAAAACAGCACAAAATGTACAACAAGGTTACTGATGCTTTTTTGCTAAAGTAAATGGTTATCACACCAAATATTGTTTTTTAGTTTATTACTGTTTACTGCTCTTTATAGAATTGTTTTGTTAAGAAATGTTTAATTTCATCATTTCTTAAGGCATCTTTGCTTTACAGCAGTACTTTACATATACCTAGTACTTTAGCACAGTACTGTGTGTGTACAGTGGGGTCCATAAGTATTTGGACAGTGACACAATTTTCATCATTTTGCCTCTGTACTTTGCCACAATGGTTTTGAAATGAAGCAATCAAGATGTGATTGAAGTATAGACTTTCAGTTTTAATTCATGGTGTTTAACATAAATATTGCATTAACTGTTTAGGAATTACAACTATTTTTACACAGTCCCTCCAATTTTCACAGGCTCAGAAGTAATTGGACAATTGACTCAGATGCAGTTTCATGGACAGGTGTGGCCTGTTTCCTCAGTATTTCATGACAAATTAAGGATAAAAGGTCTGGGGTTGATTTCAAATGTTGAATTTGCATTTGGTAGCTATTCATGGGAACTCTCAATATGTGGTCAAAAGAGGTGTCGATGAAATTGGAGGCCATCGTTAGGCTGAAAAAACAAAGTAGACAAGGATAGGCCAAATCAACAATTTGGTACATTCTTAAAAGGAAGGAATGCACTGGTGAGTTCAGAAGCACTAAAAGGCCTGGAAGATCACGGAAGACAACTAAAGCAGATGATCGCAGAATTCTTTCCTTGGTCAAGCAAAAACACCTTCACAACATCTAGAAGGTTTGCACCTCAAAATGCAAACCACTGGTAACACTCAAGAACAGAAGTGTCAGGTTAGACTTTGCTAGAAACATCTAAAAAAGTCTGCCCAGTTCTTGAACAAGATTCTTTGGTGAACAGATTACATGTATCAGAATGATGGCATGAGAAGTGAGAAGGAAAGGAAGGGCTCATGATCCAAAGCCAATGGAACTAGGTCACTGGAGTTCATTGAAGATGTGACTGCTGATAGATGAGTTAATTCTGAAGTGTATAGAACTACGCTGAAAACCATAACAAATTGACTGTACTCAATTGATTGAGTAAACTCATTCCCTCAGTTTAATTTAATAATATGGTCTCCCAAAACTTGTATATTTAAGTGAACTTAAATATACAAGTTTTGGGAGACCATAATACTCAATTAAATTGTATATTTAAGTTCACTTAACTTGGTGTTCATTTCAAGTGTACTTAAATGCAAGGAGTTCCAAAAGTCTCCATCCGTAGGGGAAATTAACACTTTTTAGCAAAATGTGACTTTATTTACAGAACATACTCTTCATGATTGGCACTTCTTTGTAAACACACACAGAGTCGTTTCTCATAATAATGGTGAACTCTAGAACGCCACTATACAGTACAAGCAACAGAGTAGATGAGGAGGAACATCTTTTCAATTATCTACCAATCAGTACATTAGTTCTCTTGTTGCCAGGCGGAACTCCTTGCATGGCCAATCACATCAAAGAAAAACCAGAGTGAGCTATTTTAACAAATCATGATTTTGAGTTCATAACACTTGAAATCTTAAGTTTATGTCTTTTGTAGGTAAATAAGTTAAACAAGCTTAGATTTTTGATTTATGGGTACAAAAATGCAACATTTTAAGTGATGTTTAGTCACGATTACTTGATTGTTTAAGTAAATAGATGACAGTAGGGTTTACGTGCTTCAAAACTGATAGGATGGCGCTTCACAGTACAGATGGATAATGACCCAAAACATACCACAAAAGCAACCCAAGAGCTTCTTAGGGCAAAGAAATTAAGTGTTCTTAAATGGCTGAGTCAGTCACCTGACCTCAACCCAATCAAGCATGCTTTTCACTTACTGAAGACAAAACTGAAGGCAGAAAGGCCCACAAACAAGAAACAACTGAAGGCGGCTGCAGTAAAGGCCTAGCAAAGTGTCTCAAGAGAGGAAACTCAGCGTGTGGTGGTGTCCATGGGTTCTAGACTTCAGGCAGCCATTGACTGCAAAGGATTTATATCCAAGTATTAAAAATATTTTTTATATTTAGAATTAAGTTAATTTATCCAATTACTTTTGAGCCTGTGAAAATGGAGGGCCTATGTAAAAAAGGCTGTAATTTGTAAAGGATTAATGCAATATTTTTGGTAATCCTTTTGAATTACAGCTGAAAGGCTACACTTCTTCAATCACACCTGGATTGCCTCCATTCAGATCAGTTAACAAAATTTTGTCACTGTCCAAATAATTATGGACCTGAGTGTATATACATACACATGCGCACACACATAAATACACTGTGGTTTTGCTTGCTTGCTTGTCACTGTGCTATCAGGCTGCGTTTTACCAATGGTTTTTTTTTTTTTGTTAGTTTGTTTTTTTGTTGTTGTATTTTTGTAGTTTTTGATCATTTTATATTTTTCAGTGTGACTTACTACAAATAATCCACTTCCTCTATGGTTTACAGTTCCAGTAGGGGGCATTATTGACTACAGATTTGACAGCTAACACAGGCATGTGGCTGAACAGCCATTATAGACAACCATTACATAATTGGGGCACAGGCTGGGCCCATAAAAACAGTAAACATATATTTGCCTTTTCTTTGCTTTTCTTTCTTTCTTTCTTTTTTTTAATAATTAGTCAACATAATTGAAATGGTCATTTCAGTGTAAAACTGCTTAACATAACTTCTCCACATTGTTTATATTTAGTAGAAAAGGGTTATATAAACTAGTATTTCCCCCTTGTACTTCACCTGGTACACATCAAGGGCTTATTCATTACATAAAATTTAGTACTACTTTTTATATTTAAAGTTAATGGTTTATATTAATTTAAGTAAGCCTAAGTGCCTAAGTCATTTGTTCTCTTATTTCTACAATTTTCCACAAGGCCCAGTAACTGTCTTGTCTCCAATTAATGCAAAATGTCTGAGGCCTTACTTATGCATAGTAAAGTGATTTTTTTTGTTTTGTTTTCCTAAAATCATTGTCTCTACTTTAATGGTTATCAGAGGTTCTTGACTGTGAATGCATGTCATTTGTGCTACATTATTCTTCAAAGTGAGATAATCTGGAGTGTGTGTGTGTGTTAATGTTTTTGGATTGCGGTCTGGTGTAAATACAAACCTGCGTTCATTGAAATTTGTCTATTGTTATTGTTTTTTTAAAGAAATAAAAAAAATAAAATGAAGAATGTTGACCTTTTGGATCCTCAGTAGTGGGCAATGTGCACTCTGCGTCTCTGGACTCTTAAAGTAGCTCAACTGGACAACACCTATTTTATCTAAAATTTAAATGCAGAAACAAAAAAAAAACACTCAATGTAAACTTTAAGCTAATGATTTATTTTATAAATATATGATGTATGTATATTATGATTGCTTAAATATATTGACTGTAACATTGCCTTATGACAAGATGTCTAATACTTAGACAAATAGTGAAGTCAGCCTAGATAATACTATTTACTGTACTGTTTAGAAATGTTACTGCAAGTTTACATTGTAGACAGAGGCAACTATTCCACTATTCTGCAATGTTTAGAAATCTTTTTTTTCTCTTACTCAGGTTTACATTTTCAGAAACAATTTTGTGTTGAATATAAGTTATTCAATAGTTAAATATTAAACTGGCCTAGGTTTGATATTCAAAAAAGCAATATTATAGCATTTACAACCCATCCACTGGGCCTTATTGATCTCTGTGTAACTTATTGTTTTATATTTTACCACTTAGGTAATGTTATATTAAAAAATAGAAGCTATTTATGTTTTTCATCCACACATTCGACATACATGTGGCATCATTAACTCTTCAGTTGGAGGAATTCCTAAGCTACACGGTTTAACTATAGCATAGTTAGGTATACATTTACAAGAAATAGACTATTTGATATCTGGCTCGTTTATTTGAGGCACATATAATCTAAAATGCATTTAGTTTATGTAACTGCTGATTTCCTGCAGCATCATTTGTTTTTATTTTCATATCTAGCATAGGCTAAAAGACAATGTTTACACTGACACAGGCTACCTGTCCACATTCCGTGTCGTGTATAAATATCAGCAATGTCAAAATAATTCTCAGTAAAATTGAAACCAATTCAGGTGCAGTTTGAATGCGAGCATTCATATAACTGTTTTGCCATGAGCCTACAAACATGTAATTATGCAGTATGCAACAATGTACAATAGAAGTAATGTAGTAGTAACCAATCAATTTTTTTTGTGTGTGTGGCTTTTAAGGGTCTGTTCAAGCAGAAATCCTGGAATGGGTCCTATAATCTAACAAGCCACACTGTAATTTAATAATAAAAAAAACAGCTTTAAAAATTACTTATCACTTCTGCTTCTTTTCTGTTAACAACAAAGGCTGTTTCTCCTACATCTACAATCCCACAGTTTGGAGAGGCAGACATGGTTAGAAATATTCTAGTTAAAAGTATGAAATTTAACATATAGAATTGAAAGCATTCCTGTTATTAAGCAGAAGCTCTTTGTTTTTTTTTGTTTGTTTGTTTTTTTTTGTTTCCCCCCAACGTTATTAGGTCATATTTTAAAATGATAACTTTTTAAAGGCCTAATAATGGTCAGAGTCTTAAAACAATATACTTTAGGTGATTTCCGCTATAAACATAGACTACATAAAACAGCTCTCAATTTCTGGAAACACTCAGGATGAGTCCTAAGGAACACCGCAGTTTAAGGTGGTACAGACCCAAGAGCTGAACCTTGAACACAGTGTCCTCAGTGTCGGGCTCACCAAAACCTGTAACCAGAACTTACACAATACACATTGCCCATTGAATAAGAACAAACTAAACCAAGGACACATACATTACGTATGAGCTTGTTTAGTAAGTGTTTTCCCGAAAGCCTTTGATACTAGAGTTCTAATGCTTCTTTGTTGACTCCGCCCCAACCACAGTCTGGAGAAAAGCAGCACAAGTCAACAGACAAACACTCGCTTCACGAGCCAATGGTAAATTCTATAGATGATATCAATAGACAGTATTTTGCTTCTGGAAGAGATAGAACAAACACAGCTCTCACTGTCAAAACACTGACAATTCCTACAAAACAATGCCATATGTGCTAATTGAAAAATACATTTTTATTAGTTAGAAAGGAAATATGAGGAAAATTAATTTTAATATCAAACGCGATTCTTGCATAGCAACATGCAACATGAAAGGTCTTCAAGATCAGTATCACCTTTATTGCTCATGAACAAAGGAAGTGTTTTGTTGTTGCCTTTTGTTCTCTGACCAAAACAGGCCAAAATTTACATATAGCTTACACACTGTTTTGGGTTGCACAGAATTAGTTTGGTTACTGATTTAGTTTTAGACACTGTTGACAAGTTCGTTTTAATGCACCTGAATATCTTCTAGATTTATTTGTTTATTACTGTTACAGTTTATTTATACTCTTTATTAACCAAAATATGAAGAACGCTTATAAGACATAACACGAAAACCTGAGAACGTGCCATTTGTGCTCCCACTCTAGCTTGGTGTCGCTCCCTCTTTCCTCCTCAGGCAGTGCTGTGTTCTGCTTTTCCATATCTCTTCTTCCGGGGGAGTTGTGTTAGTTCCCCCTCTCTGCTATTCTCATAAGGCCTCTTGTCTTGTCAAGGTATCTAAATGTATTTTTTTTTAAATATTCATATTGCTCTTTACACCATTCTGTGAGTCCTGAGAAGAGGATTGTTGCTCAGTATATGGGCTGGGTGAGCAACTTGTTGGTATAGCAAGTAGACATAGAGAAAATCCACTATCAGTCAGTCCCCATTCTTTCCACTCTGGCACACTGCACTGAGTGAGACCTCACCAGCCACTTGACCACAGGGCTGTAACCAACACACACTGAGCGGGACACGTCCCCTCAGGAATCGGATATGGCCAAACTGTCCCCCATAACATATGATATTTTTGATGCTGCTCTGTTGCAATCCATTATGCACCACCATGTTGTTAGGATGACAAAAAGTTATTCAAAAAATAGTTATTTAATCAAATGAAAGAAGGCGGGGCTTTGCTGTTCACAGAAGCCGAGCAACACTTCAGTTTTAATGGTGAAAGAGTGCGAGGTGAGATGTAAGCTAAATAGCTAACGTTTAATAGCTATTTGACAACTGTATTACGATAGGTCAGATAATTCAGGGATACAAACATTAACGTGATTACTGTAATGTAATGTGTTATTGTCAATGGATGTTCAATGTGCATATTAGGCATAAGATTAAGAATGAATGTGTGCATATTGTGAATACACACTGACCTTACTGTAGTTATTTTGGCCCTAAATATAAAGGTGTTGCATTTTATATATATATATATATATATATATATATATATATATATATATATATATATATATATATAAACACAGATATGTGATAATTTGATTTGGCACATGAA
>CM074948.1:7040774-7052261 GCA_037577455.1 Pangasius macronema | reverse complement strand
ATCTGCTGCTTTCTTTACTGACATACAAACATTATTCTGCAACATTTAATTTTGTGCTGGAAAACTAATGTTTGGAAATGTAAAATGTTTTTGAAGTCATAAAATAAAAATCTATAACAAAGTTTGTACTAAAAAAAAAAAAAAAAAGAGTACCTAAGACCTTTGCATAGTACTATATATTTGGACCTTTATTACATAGAGAACCAAAAAGGACCATTACATTTGTGACCCCCACCACCACCCACTCCATGTGGTTTGCTCCCCCAGTGTTCAAGCCCTTGCTTGGCCGTCAGTCTGTGGTGACACCTGCACTCTCACTGCAAAGAATTCTTAATGGCAGCTGTAAAAGGGATCCAGGAGTTGTGTAAAGGAATATTTCCAGGGCCATAAAAATGTGTTTTTGTTTTAATCATATCATCAGTGAGTACTGGGGTGGGTTTTCCGAGACATTCGTAACGCTAAGTATTTCGTTATCTTGGTCTTAAAAACGTTCTTTGATTTACGAGTGTTTCCCTTCGTAAACTTTCGTAATTAACGTAGTACATAGATTCGTCTGTAAATGAACGAGAAACCTGACCCATTCATTATTCACCAAGAACTTCTTTATTTGGAGCTGGCGTGCAGTTCTACCTCAAAAAGGCAGAGGTCGCTGATTTCTACACAAAAATCCTCACTGTAGGATAACTCACTAATGGATAGCCTGAACCAAAGTTATTCCTGCAGTTATTATTATTATTATTATTATTATTATTATTATTATTATTATAGTTGTTGTTGTTGTTTGGTCTGTAGTCCAGTTTGCTCACATTACGATCATACAAATTAATCTCACATGGTGATCACTCAAATGAAATAATATTTGGATGATTATACATTAGAAGTGGAGACGGAGTTTACTAAGTGGAGTCTCTGATTATTTGATTCACTGTTTATAGCGCAATGAATGGGCACGCAACAATATCTATAATACCGTCATATATTCTCTATCTTTCCAAATACAGTGTAGTTTTGTAGGTATTGTTCAAAATAGCTAACATGACATTGGAGGTGTAAATCAACTCGAGATGTGATTCATTAAGTCTGAATGAATTGTACAGGAGTAATAGATCTCCGAGAGATGTGATTTAGGGTACAGGAGGCAATCAGGGTGACAGGGCTTATTTTAAGGGTGGTATAGCTGTCACCCAGATATGTTCACAGAGATAAACAGGATAAACAGGTGTAAAATAATGGCCTGATTTGGTTGGGTACAGATGAAACCTGCAGAAGTTTGTCCCGACAATACTACACCACTGGTGAATTCAGAGATACAGTAATTCTGTGCAGTGCACACTTCATTCCTGTACACACCTCTAAAATCCCACCTACAGCTGCCATATGAATTCCCAGCAACCACTGTGACCTTTTTACAGAGATTGTGATGAAGTTGCTGGGAAGTATTCCTTTTATTTTGGCCAACAGCAGTGGTTGACTGAGTGATAGTGAATTTGCTCTCTATATATTTGCTACTAACAGTTTCTCATCCACAGCCCATAGGCAATTAAAAATAGCAAATATGCCTATTGATAATTATATTCAGTCCTGTCAACAAGCCAGAGAGGCTTAGGAGAACAACAGAGAGGGGAAAATAACACACCTGCTAATGTGGAAGACCAGGAGGACAAGGGCAAATGGCAGGGGCAGAATTTCCTGACTTCCACGGACTTGGGAGCACAACTGAGATTAAGAAATGTAATATAATGGTTAGTCATTTTGTTTTGTTTCTTTTTCTTTTCTCATTTTTAATGTTTTGGATAATAAACACTATTATACCATGGTAATAAAAAAAGTAAAAAAAAAAGAAAAGAAAAGAAAAAGAAAAGAAAAGCAAAGACTAATTTGACAGCAGTGCTCTATGGACAAAATGTCTAACAAAAATAAAGGAAAGCCTAGTTTATGAAATTTTGGTCAAATAGGTAACCTGGTGTTTATTTGGTTATATAACCTTTGACACTCTATGTTTATTGGGTAAGACAGTTGGTACTGGTATTGAAGGTCTGTCATGTTATACCTACCTCTAAAAACAACCAAGGATTTCTCCAAGAATTGCTTAAAATAGTAATACTAATTTCCCATAATATTTTCCTCTCTCACTGTGTTGCTTTTTGCGTTCCCTAAAATTTCTATACATTTTTATATTTCTTCCAAACAAACTTCAACTAGTTAAAATTTCTATTGTAAATTGTTGTTTATGCTTACGTCTATCGTCCGATGTTAATAAATCTATTCCAACTGCGTCTATCTATGCAGTTTAAATCACTGACACACGGATATATTAAATTAACCCCCGAATGTTTGACTATCGAGTCGTGTTGCTTTTCTCCAGACGCGGGCTGGGCGGAGTCAAACAACAACACCTACAATTCGATCATTAAAGCTCTCCTAATGAAGTCTTCTGGCAAAACAGGCTCGTAAGATTAATCGTTATCGGGAAACACACACTAAGATTTCTGTAACTTTAATTCTTGTAATTCTTTAATTTCGTAATATCTTCTTATAAGGGTGTAAACTGACAAAAGTGGTGGCGCAAACTGTCGCTGTAATACTCTCAGCAACCTCAAGTAAATGTATTCGCCAGGTCAAAACCATTGAGGTGTTTTGCTTTGGGAAACTCTCATACTTCAACCACTCCAGCTAACATTGCATATTTATAACACCGCACACACACAGATAAAATACAAGTGTATACACACAAATACAAGTCTGTGTCTGTGTGCGTAAGGGGTATACTCTGCTCTTGGACACTGGAAAATGGCTGGGGGGAAATCTCGGCAGAGGGAGCACCGCGAAACACTCTGCAGCATGAAGGACAGTGGCACCCAGCTCTCCACTCCTACCAAAAACCTCCCACCCGCTGAACTGAATTGAATTTACATTTTAATATCCTTTTATAATGTGTTTAAAAGTTTTTCTTTCCTGCTGTTGTCTTTATAATTGAGGCGTGATGTTGTAAAATTATCTTCATATATAATGTGGTTGCCTAATATTGTGAAAACTGACTTTCCCTCCCGTATTCCCTCCTTTCGGGCCTGAATATGCTCGCAGAATATTCATTCATCCTACAGTTTACCATGCTTACCTAGTTTACCTATTCCTCTTTAATAATAATAATAATAATAATAATAATAACAATTCACATCTTTGCTTTTAAAGAATAACTGATTTGTAGCAGTTCTCAGTTCAGTTCTTTACTATGGCTTTAATGTATTCGGAGATTGCCAAGACCCGTGTACACCTAAATTATTTCACTGATTTGTGCCTTTTCACAGAGGTTTTATTTATTTATTTATTTATTTATTTATTTATCCGATTTCAAGGAATGTTTAACAACAACGAAATGGAAATTTTCATTAAAATGTGCAATTAACACCAATTGGCCATGAAACCTCATTTAGGTCTTGCTGTGGATATCAGTTCCAAGATTATTTCATAGTTTTAATTATTTTCCTTTAGCAACACAATTTGGTAATAATACACATATAAAAGCTGTGTTGTGAATGGAGTGTTTTAATATATTTGAATTCTAGCAGTGTGATAACCGAAGAGCACAATGCTGAACGAAGGTGCATACTTATTGACTTGTAAGTAAAATTTATTACTGCTCATTAGCTGTATTTTGTTTTAAAAGAGACTAAAATGCCTTAAAATAGTCAATAAACTTGAAAAGTAAATCTAGGTATGACTTTAACAGTATAGACCTATGTGTCGTGCAAACGCATGCTTTAATACTGTAAGGATAAATGTATCAGTTACTCTTAATTTCCTGTGTGTCATTCATTTTAATATGTGTTATAATAAACCATTATTCTTCGATGTGCAGCTACAAAAGATTCAAGATTTTACTCACAGCTGGAGAATGGGATGTAAATGTTCCTGACTGATGCAAAGCAAACAGATTTAATCTAAAACAATAATATCCCTTTCTGCTATGGACCTATTGACCTATTCCAGGCATGACACACTTTAGACTGTGAACCGCAGCCTAGCTCAGTGATGAGTGAGGATGAGGTTGCTATATGGGTGAGCATAGCATGTGGGCGCTAAGAAGTGTGACAGATTATGCAGTTTACTGGAAACATACCAACGTGCCTAGTAGGCTGCATGAACTAGTAAAGAAAAGCGCAAGCCGATAAACTGTGTTCCTGGTTTGTATAAACTGAACGTCAGCTGGTTCATGGCAGTGATGAGAGAGAGGGAGAGACAGCGACTGCGTGACTGACTGTGTGAACCAGTTGTAGTAGTGGAAGCCAATTAGACCTCTCTTGACTGTGTTGTCACTTTGATGGAAGTCCTCTGTGGCTTTCTGACTGACAGCTCCATTCATTACATTCACAGTTTAATCTGTGCACAGCAGATGAATTCAATCATAAGCCAATTCGGCTCTCAGTGGTAAACATCGCGCAAAGTGGGAAAACTGTAATTATGTCATTGCGCTCGGTCTGTACTGGTGCTGTGATGGCGCATAAAGAAGAATTGTGAATTTGTATGAACTTTTCACTTGGTATAATACTGATATGTCTGTGGTTGCGTATAGCTATACATCAAAACATCACCATACTGAACAATAATCAACCCGCTGCAACTAAAAACGGCATAATTTATGCGGCGCTGCGTTATGATACTAAATGATATCAGAACTGTCTGACAAAATATCATAGTAAACTTATTATATAATTTCGTCAAATACATGTCAGGGAAACATTAAAAATGATTAAGTATGGGGTACAAGAGATTCAAACTCTCCAAGAAAATTATATAAACTTTATTATTTAGCCTGAAGTCACACTTTTCAGACAATTTCTTCACTCAGATTGTTTTCCACCTTACATTAACTTTCAAACTCATTTTGGATCACTTAATTTGTGAGTGGAAATAAATGTACCGTTCACTGCCTTTTTGAAAAACATAGAGGCCACTACGTAAATATCCTAAACTATCAGTCAGAGATTTCAGTGATTATTGCAAATAAATAAATAACTATAATACTCGTTTCAAAAACATGGTTATGCAACTGTGAGTCTTTCAGAACATCTTGGTACAAGCATCGCACAAAGACACAGGATTATACAAACCGCTTAATCCGGGTTTTCCCTCTAGCTAACACCGGTAATCTCCGTCGCATTTACTCCTCCCTCTCCTCCAAAACGTGCTCCTACTACACTTTGTTTACCAATCAACGGCTCGTTCTTGCACAGACAGGAAGTTGCGTAGCAGTTCATGGTCAATTTAAAAATGTATCCTGACACATATATCCAAATGGTGTGCGTACAGGTGGGTGGCTGCCAGGAACATTTTAAGTTATTTCACAAATTATTTTATTCGGCTAATATTCGTTGCAGTTCTAATTAAGCGCAAAAAGTTATGTAGCCTAATATAAAAATATTCTCGTCACTGTCGCTCATCCAGCTGAACTCTTTTCCCACACCGAAGAGGCTGTGCTGAGACCAAACTCATCACTGCTGAGAGAGGTGAACAGGGTAAATTAACTGAAGCACAGACCACATCCACGGGCAAAAAGGTGAAAGTTTGTGTGTGTTTTGTGGAATTTACCACTGCTGTCTGCACTCCGTCTTTTCACTGTACTCTTCCGTGGTTAGGCAGTGAAGCACCTCCCAGTGGCTCTGTCACAGACCTAGCTAACTCTCTGCATAATATACACACCAGGCTATGCACTTTATAGGGGGCTGAAAGCTGCCCTATAACTGAGGGTACTTTGGTGTGTCCGTAGGGCTTCCTCCGCCTCATGACCCTCATTCCTCATGACCCACACTTAACTCCATGAAGGCTGGCCGACACTGAACATGCCGAACGGATCCGGTAGGACCTGTCTTTCCCTGACTGGAATCTGATTGGATGTGTTTCGGGGACGGATTCCCCCATTTTAGACCAAGTAGTGAAGGAGAGCGAAAGTCGAGATTACTGGGCGTACGCTGAAGTAACAGGATTCGGCGGACAAATAAAGCTTGAATAAGACTACTGCACCTCTGTTACATGTTTGACCAAGCCAAGAGTATGGGCGATGGAGTCGCCGAGGACCGAAACCACTGTGGACTCAATTCGCTGCGTCGCGAGCGCGGTGGAGACGCTAAAACTCTGGCGGAAGTGGAAAGCCGCAGTTCCGGCGACGCTCCTGCGGGGACTTCTGCGTCCACCACGAGCTCCTCCAGCGAGGACGGACACGACAAACTGTTAGGAGTGGACCCTGACTACTGCCGCAGGATTTTAGTCCGAGGTGAGGGGTCGGTGTTACAGTGACAGGAGTAAGACGCTCTGCATAGTGAAAAAGATTATTTAGAGCCAAACATTTGAAGCTAAACCCTAAAAAAATTCACCCGTATAGTCCATAGCCAGAAGAGTAGCCTCTCTAGATATAGTGCTGCATTACCACTGATAATGATCACTGCACTGAAAATGGTTCAATTCTAAATTGAAATGAATGTGGAATGAAGTATAAGATAAAAACATACGAATCTTTTCGTTCTGCATGTCTGGAAGGTATAAAACGCCATGGCACAATGTGCCTGCTAAAATTGCATCTATTATTTTTTTATTCTTATGAAATGTAGGGTTTTCTTTTTCATTATAATAAATATATTTCATATAATAAATTTGTAAATTGTTTGATACCCTATATTTTACATACAAATGCCTCATTATTATTATTATTATTATTATTATTATTATTATTATTATTATTATTATTATTATTATTATTACTATTATTATTATTATTATTAAAAATATTAGATTAGCGTATCAGAGCATTACTCTCTAAAGCTACAGTACTGGTAGCTTTTTATGACTGGCTTATTTACAAAGGCTCACAGCTAATAATAGGTTACTAATATTCCATTTGCAAGCCTATTACCAGGCACATACAAGCAGTAACGTACAATTATATTCATATGCAAAACACTTATAAATAAAACAAAATACGAATTTAATGAAATTTTAGCTTTAGTATGATCTCCTAAAAGCGCTGTGTGGAGTTTTCAGGCTTATTTTTTTACCCGTGTTTTAAGGTCATCTCAGTATACCATAGCTTAGAATATACATGAATGACTGACAATCAAAGTATCAATACTAAGTCCTGGAAGTTAGCACAGGTTAGTGTAATGCACCTTTAATACGCAATGGAAGATTAAACACGATAATGCAAGCAGCGATTGATCCGACTGGATGCTTGCTTATTTATACTTATTGCTAGAGCCGGGGTCACAGAAAGGTCAGTAGGTCTGGTGCTAACGGGAGGAGAAACATTTTGGCTGTTTGAAATGCCCAAAATAGAACTTTAAAAAATTCTCACTCATCAATACGCCGAATTTGCCGAATGTGTCAATAAATGGTGGAAGTGGTTTTGATAAAAGAATAATTGTAAATGCGTATTTTGATGTGGTTGCCACGGAGACAGTTAGAACGAGGTGGAGCTTCAGCCCCAAGCATCACAGCGTCGTTTATTGGGTTTGGTTTAATATTTATTATTTTTGTTTTGTGAAATTTTGATGAACCACAGATTCCAAGTTAACCGCACAAGGGCCTAGATTTGTTTTTCACATATATTTTCTCTCTCTCTCTCCTTCTCTCTCTCTCTCTCTCTCTCTCTCTGTATTTGTGCTTAAGTATGCATATACAGTATACAATAGTTAATATGTTTACATATAAAATCTTCCTCGTATTCACCCTACCTATATTTATATAGCCTTTTTAAAATTAAGGTCAACATATATCACCCAATTGAAACTACACATATATTCCTTATATTTTATTATATATAGTTCACATTTTTTTTTACCACCTTTTCCCGCCTTTAGTGGAATAATAGATGAGAACATTCTACTGTATGGCAAAGCTATTTATGAGCCTAACCCTAAAAACCCTAAAACCTTAATAGTTATCAAGTAAAAATCTAATTTCTCTGTGAATTGGAAAACAGATGACTCCGGTTATGTGATTTATATTTTCTGTTCACACTTTAAGTAAATAAATCTCAAATAGTTAATTGTAAAAAATAAAAATAAATAAATAAATAAATAAATAAATTTAAAAAATAATAATAAGAGTAGAACCAACTAAAATCTGTTCTGAAGTCGATCGGAAAAAAACAAAAAAAAAAACGAATGCCGTATGAGTAGCCTATATTTGAAATATGCTTTTGAGATACGCGTCCACATTATTATTATTATTATTATTATTATTATTATTATTATTATTATTATTATTATTAATTGTAGTAGTAGTTGTTGCTTTAATCTAGCCTGTAGTCTGAATAATCATTCCGAGTTGACCTTTACAGTCCCTCTGTTTTTTTTTTTTTTAAATCTATTTTTAGTATCATGACGAATATTTAGAAAAATTAGTCTACACATTATTGATGCTCTGTAAGTGTATTATTTTGACTCCGCAGATGCTAAAGGCACTATTCGTGAGATCGTTTTGCCGAAAGGCCTGGACTTGGACCGGCCGAAGCGCACGCGCACCTCCTTCACGGCTGAGCAGCTCTACCGGCTCGAGCTTGAGTTCCAGCGCTGTCAGTACGTGGTGGGGCGCGAGCGCACGGAGCTCGCCCGCCAGCTGAACCTCTCCGAAACTCAGGTAGGACAGAAAACAAAGCCGACTGTTTAATCCAAAAAAAAACTATAGGAACTACACATTTCAAACGTAATTAGACTGCAGAGTGTTGATAAAATAAAATAGTTTCAGTTCAATTGCCATAAAAGAAATATTTGATGATTATGGTCTTCTTATAGTCCTATACAAATGCTAACTCGTCTTTGTTGTTGTTGTTGTTGTTGTTGTTGTTCTTCTTCTTCTTCTTCTTCTTCTTCTTCTTCTTCTTCTTCTTCTTCTTCTTCTTTCTTAAACTTAATGATTAGAAGAATCAGTGAAATAAAAACGACCACAGGTCACTTCAGTTAAAGCTCATGGGTGCTATTTCATATTTTTGTTTGTTTATTTTTTGTACCTGTTATACCTCATAGGCTTCGGGATCATATATCATTTCTTACTTTTTATTTGATTGTTTCTATAGATGCCAATTTAATCTAGCTTGATAGGTCTAACGTGCCTGCAGTTTTCTGCAAGTCAAATAAAAAACGGTAAAATTAGAGTAGGAAAATTCACATTTTCAGCCATCCACTTTTTCCTTTGCATGATTGGCCTTACTCAGTGCTGGTGAAGCAGACCACAACCTAATTATTTGGAATATTATAATCTCAGTCATGAAGATCAGTTTTGAATAGATGATGAAATCAATCACATAAGAGCAATGTATTTATATTAAGGGCAGAATTTTCAAGTAAAATAATTTTATCAGAAAGTAAATAGGAAAATAATGGCATGTTTATGTTAAACTTATTAAATAGAAACACAGGCAACATTAACGAACTTATTGTAGTAACATGGACATTATATCAATATGTAAAAGCTAAAAAAGGCCATAATCACTTTTGAGTGTGTAAATTAAACACTTTATTATTTGACAGCACACACGCCTTATGATCACAGACATACATTTAATGCATCAGTGAATAAAAATAGTAGACACTATCCATGTAAATATTTAACTATATACGAAGCTTGAGTAAATAGTATTTAAAGTAACTGATAGTTAGAAATAGCTCAGTCAAAAATCGCTTTATATAAAACAAAGATTGAAATTTCCACCAATACTCATGCAAAAGCATGCAAAGAGATCCTTATATATCCAAATCCAAAAGGGGACTTAAATTGTAGATTTTTATTACAACCTTTTAGCTACGTTCAGAACTAAATATGAAAGTAATCAAAACATAATGTCTTAATGAATGAGCTGCTGGCTGTATGTGAGAGTGTCCGGAAATGCAGCATCGAGTGGTATTGGTGTTTACACAATACTCATAATGTGCGTTCGCACAGTGGGCGTTATGGAGGACATTTATCATTCAATCAGCAAAACAAAACAAACACACAAGCAAACACACACACGCACACGCACACGCGCGCACACACACACACACACACACACACACACACACACACACTAGTCTCTGGTAACCGGGCGCCGTCCACGCCCTTCTTGCATTGCGACAGACCGCGTTTTATTTTTATTTCTTACCAACTTTAAGCTGTTAAGTGAAATCTGTAGCATTATTAATGACGAGAACGATGAAGCTGGATGTAAAATTTAAAAATATACGATAGTTAACTCCGCCCACTCAGACTAACTCTAATCGAAAGTAACTTCACAGGCTTATATAAAGATAATGTTTGTATACAAAAAGACCCTCTTATTTGAGGAGAATGAGAGATTTAATGGATAAACAGTCAACAGTTTATGTGTTTTGTCAGATTCACTGAAAATAACGGATTGTAATTGTAACGCAGTAAAAGAAACATGACATTCTTGCTAAAATCACTGAGGCATTCGCACTGCGCATTCAATTTTTGAGCGGCTTTACAACTTCTTAAGCTTTAAGAGTTAAAAAAATGGTTTTATTTGACACAAATAAACACCCTAACAAGTGAAATATTCATTTTAAAATAAATATCAATGTTTAAAAATATAAATCTATCTCTTATATTTGTACATTTGCAGAAATAAGACTAAACGCAATTCCTTGCCACCTGATGGCGCTGTTAAAGACTGGCATTAAATAAATAAACAAGTAAATAAGTAAAAAACAAACAAACAAACAAGACAAACAAACAAACAAACAAACAAATATTTATTTAGAGAGAAACAGGACAATTCAAGACAAAGTTCTTCATACACTGATATATATTACTTACTCTTTAGTTGCATTTTCTTTTTTCGTGATTGTTTCGTACGTTAATTGTTACTGTCGCTGTCCTCGGTGCTGAAACAGATTGCTGACGTTTAAATGTTATTTACTGCTCAAATAAGTTATATATGACGTTACATGGAAATTTAAAAAATGATCTTATAACCTTGAATCCAAAAATGAAATAAAAGGCCTTAACTACTCCAGATGATTGTAGCCAAATAAACACCTACATAAAATGAGTCACTTTTAGGGTGAAAGGTCATAGGATAAATAGTTCTTTTTATAATACAAGCGTAAAAAGTTATATATCCAAATTTTATGCTTTATGATTATATCTCAATATTATCATCGATGATCAATAAAGGCGTTAATGAAATAGGTTTAATACTTTTGTGGTCTTTCTCGTGCTCTGAAAAGATTTTTAAATGATTAGTGTATTTCCGCTGCCATATGCTGTCGTTGACGAGAATATTTTTCATCAGTGGACAGTGCACCATGAACAATTTTAGCGTCGTATTCAGCTAAACCTAAAAACAAACAAACAAACAAACAAACAAACAAAAAAACAAAACAAAACAAAATGTACTCTCCCTAAGCAGCCTATTTGAAAAACGTTTCCTATTTCTACTTGGAAATTAAAAGCTTAAAACATCTCCACTTATAGCCATGCAAAACTACTCCACGA
>CM074948.1:6999264-7036423 GCA_037577455.1 Pangasius macronema | reverse complement strand
AAAAAATAAAAATAAATCTGAATTCAGTCCCACCTAGGTTTTTAAGCAACTGACATGTTTCTCTACACTGAGTTGTTGTTGGACGTGTGCCATGACTAATGAATATAAATTAGGAGGAATATTAGCACTTACAATCTGTCTAAAACCGCACGTATATTTTAAAAGCCATTTTGATAAGGCTAAAATGTAATTGCTCTCTACTTTTCCTCTGGACGCTGAGCATTGTTGGACCACTTTACAAATTTCAAGTGTATTTACTGGAAATGGCTTGCAGGAATGCTTCAAGAGAGATTTAAGAGAAAGGAAATATTTCGGGAAAGTGAAGCATAAATTCTACCAAATTATTATACCATAATTTCAGACCAAATTTTTTGCTACGATTAATAAAGTATGAGTTCTATTAGAGCCCTCCTGATCATTAAGTTCTCATTAAGTTTATGTAGACCTAATTATCAAATATTTAATATGTAATATTTAGGATTTCATGAATTATTTTTATAATAATAATAATAATAATAATAATAATAATAATAATAATAATAATACGTATTATTATTATTATTATTATTATTATTATTATTATTATTATTATTATAAAAATAATTCATGAAATCCTAAATATTACATATTAAATATTTGATAATTAGGTCTACATAAACTTAATGAGAACTTAATGATCAGGAGGGCTCTAATAGAACTCATACTTTATTAATCGTAGCAAAAAATTTGGTCTGAAATTATGGTATAATAATTTGGTAGAATTTATGCTTCACTTTCCCGAAATATTTCCTTTCTCTTAAATCTCTCTTGAAGCATTCCTGCAAGCCATTTCCAGTAAATACACTTGAAATTTGTAAAGTGGTCCAACAATGCTCAGCGTCCAGAGGAAAAGTAGAGAGCAATTACATTTTAGCCTTATCAAAATGGCTTTTAAAATATACGTGCGGTTTTAGACAGATTGTAAGTGCTAATATTCCTCCTAATTTATATTCATTAGTCATGGCACACGTCCAACAACAACTCAGTGTAGAGAAACATGTCAGTTGCTTAAAAACCTAGGTGGGACTGAATTCAGATTTATTTTTATTTTTTAAGAATGCTTTACAGAGATGGCCCAATAAATTTGGTATTTCAAAATAAAAATAATAATTCATATATGCGTGGCATAAACTGTTCCTCATCATCAATCCTCTTTATTTGTGAACATTGTGGATGTGCCACTCATTTTGTTTATTTGATTCTGAAAGTAAAAACGCATTTTTGTGGAAGGGAACAAAGTGCATTTTCATTTACATTCGTTCTCTCTTGTTTGTTCAATTTCACGATCTTAGGTAAATACGTTACTTGCCACATCAGTACTCTCTATCACTAATATATATCTCTTTCCAAAACTTTAGCCAAAGAAAACTTAGCGAACTTTGTCACCGTTTTCTCCGATGTTTTGGCTTGGTGACTGTGAGTATGTGCCAGGCTTTGGCCGCTCATTGCCCTTGTGCATTACTGAGCTCGCATTTTGTGCCTTGGAATAGAGGCTTATGGCAATATTTGCTTAAAACTTTTATGTAATTGTCTAAATGTCTAAACTGTGTAATGAGGTTGACACTCATATGCTTGTATAAAACTCAAGAAAGAAATACCAGACACCAACAAAAAACCGCATATGAGGGTACCAAATTGAAGCACAGACGCCTGTATTAGTATGTTTATATTCAGCTATATAATTCGTCCTCAGACATAGCTGTCATTACCATCTATGATCAATAAAATAAGATAAGATGTCATAAGATCTTATTTCCGTACTTATTTCTCCCGCTGGGCGTCTGGTATCAAAATAGAAAAGCATTTTTTTTTGCTAAACTGAATGTGTGTAGGGTGCTTCCATAGTTATTTTGAGTTTTTTCCAGAAGAACTGTTGAGGTCATTGAATTCAATCATCCACCCAAGGAAATCACCATACATGCACAGCACACATGCTTGTGCTGGAGAGAGATGAGTGAATATCCTGGTACTGCTCAAGAACATGGGTACTCCTGGGTTGCCACCCCCAGCAGGTGGCTCCCCGCTCCAGTGTAACATAGTGGAGAACCCAGATCAGCAGGCAGCTGGGAATATATTGTGGAACAGACATAGAGCATTAATCATTTTATTGCTGGCTATGAGCTGTGCTGCCTTTCACATGCAAATTTATTATAAGTTATGAGGAATTTTGTATGCTGAAGAAACCTAATTTATTTGCCATTTTATTATGCTGACAGTAATTGAGCTATGCTTAAATGGCCAGGTAGCACAAAATGGGCATATCTAAAGTTGGGGTGTAACAGTCAGTGATACTGTCTCTCTGTTTTTCATCAGTGGAATAACAGAATTTCTGGGCTAGAATTCAACACTCCGCTTTTTTCCTTCTGATATTCCTTTTTGTAATAAGGTGTGCAAGGCATAGGCAATTGCAAAACTGAATAATATTCATACAAGCATCAGAGTGAGGTATGAGTGTTTCAAGTAGTTTATATTTCATCTCAGAAGCAAGCCTTGCGATTGTCTTAGGTAAAATTTCCCATTGTTCAGTTAAGCGTACTTTAATTAAAGAGTAAGATTAAGAATGTCGATGATTCAGCGTGATTATCTAATTATATTATATGAAAGATTTTTAATATATAAAGTATTAAAATATTTATATTTATAATATATAAAATATTACGTTTATATTAAAGAATTATTAACAGTTTTAGGAACTTGTTATATTATGAGTGTATACTTATTAGATATTGAAGTAACTATGGTCTTTATTATTGAATGCTTTGATAAAGCCATGGCTGATTCCCATGCTGAAGGATGAAGTAAACTGGTTTGATCCAAGAGCAAATAGAAACAGGAAATTGGAAGCTATCATGGGATCATATTGGGTTCTGAAATACCGTTTACCAGCTCTTTTGGAATATTTAGATCAGAATTTATTTTACTCTTCAATGGCCCTGTAAATTTTAATGATTAGATCATTTGCCTTCAGTTGCCGCTGCTGTAGTTCTTGACAGAATGCTTTGTGTAAAATGTTGGTGCTTTCCATTTGCAGTATTTAACATTTTTAAATAATTTTTGTATTACTGTTATTTGCATATATTTTGAAGCTCATTTGAGGAAGTTTGACCTTTGCTTTGCATGTGTGTCCAACTTTATGGGCACATAGTACTAGGAGCATTTGAGTGTCTATTAGTCAATTTGTTGAACAGAACTGCTGTGAAGAGTAGACACAGAATATAGATCATAGCCCAAACACTGTCAGAGTTAACACTTTTAGAGTTATTTGCTACTTCACACAGCATCTTTACATTAAAATTTTATAGCGAGACTAGCTGTAGGTTCTGAAATGCATGTTTTCTGGTCAGACAAAGTTTATAGCATCACCACAGGTTGGCCAATAACTCTGAATTTACCCATCACAACCACCTTGATGAGAACATCATTTTCTCTATGAGCCTAAAGCCTTTTTTAGAGTACACTCACTTTGATAACATTTAAACCACTTGTGATTCTAGAAACAAGTTTAAGGCAAATTTAAAGCACGTAACTTGGTGATACTGGTGGTGCAAGGCTTTTCAACAGACTGACTTGATATTTTATTGCTACATGGTTGTGTAATTTTGCAATTTAATGATTTAATGAATGATTTCCTGGCTGCTGTTTGGTTAGCTTAAGGAGGACTATTGGATGGATGGATGGATGGATGGATGGATGGATAGATAGATAGATAGATAGATAGATAGATAGATAGATAGATAGATAGATAGATAGATCGATAGATCGATGACAAAAGAAACACCAGTGGTTCTGTGATGCTATGGGATGCATTTTGTTGGCATGATAATTGTAAATATTCTAAAAGCATATCAGGTTGTAATACCTCGCATGTAAAGGAACAAATCTAATGATTTATCATGTCTCAGACTCTAGTCATACACGTCATCCAACTGGTGAATGAATGCCTCTGCTGTGTGCTTTTGTTCACTGTATCCAGTCCAGACAGTATCTAATACAGCTGTAATGTCTGGAAAGGAGAAGAGAGCTCAGTTTGTAATTTAGAGACAAAAAAAGATACCTAAAAAGAGAGATTGTGTGAGATATATTAGAATTCATTGTAATTCAGAAGCCAGAAAAGAGCTTTAGACAAGTGGACGAAGTTTAGTGTGATACAAGGATAAATTGCATTGGCTTAAAGGGTGATGCCTGGCAATTGTGTGATTCTTAAAGCAAATATCTGGATAAAAAGCATAATTTAGATTTTCATGTTACTATTTCCTCTGTGTTAGTGCATAAAAATGTCTTCTATGTTGAGTCATTTCACCTCCAGACAACAAATGTGGGTGAGATTCAAACCTGAATTTTGTAACAATGTATATATGTGCATCTGTATGCATATATGTATCTGTTAAAAGCTTCAAATATCCCTGTATCCAAATATCTGTATTTGTATTTATATTTAAACCCAAATGGGCTATTCGGAACTGTTTTTTTTAATGCTGCTGCATAGATAATCTTTTTGTGTGTACCTACACACTATATATATAATGAATTTATTTGGTTCTATTTCCCAAAATATAAACAAAATAGTAGCATAATCTAAACCATCATGAACCCAGCCTGGCAGTTACTGAGGATATACAAATGAACGCTGTATGTTCATGTTAATATCTAATACTTGCATCCACATGAAAGTAAATCCCGAAGCACATTTCTAGAGTCAACCATTTTCCCTGTGAACCATTCAGACAAAAAAAAAAAAAATAGTGTGCCTCTTTTATATATCTGCATTTGTAGTTGCTCTGAACATATGTATTCATTGATTTTATTCATATTTGGTTACATCCCTACTATGTGGTAGATTCTTCAAACCTTTAAGTACTGGATATCCACCAAGTNCAAGTCTTACTATTAAGTTTTTAATATTTAACATATGTATATAATTGCATTGTATAATGAATTGTTATATGTAATTGCTGGCACAAATTCATGAGCTTTTCTAACCAAAGATTCAAGTGTGCTGTGCACATGGTGTGTGTATCAGTCTCTGGCTCATCCTGGCATGCTTATCATAGTACTGGAAATATCCACTCCTACAGGAAACATGTCTTGGATCAGAGTAAAAGTGCTCACACAGTACATGTGTACAGGCCTGTCGTGTCACTCTCTAGGCAGTGCGTAATTCCATTACCTGATTGGATCAGGCAGAAAAGAAACCTGCTAATCCAGAAGATACATTCACCATTGGAATGTCTGAGAATGTGTTATACATGTTACATTCAGACTACGCACACAGGATCAACACACTGACTCACACTGACCTCTTTGCAGATTATAAACTTGACTTGTGTATTATACTGTATCGGTAGTGTCTACAGATCGCTATGCTGTTAATTTGGCTTTCACTTTTGGTGACATCTCAGTAGTAAAAGATTTATGTTAATAACTGGAGTTCTGTGAATTCACATTTGGACAGTGGTGGCTCAGTGGTTGGAAATAGTGTTAAGTTGTAAATAGATCATTTCAGATAAATAGAAAAANCTGTATCGGTAGTGTCTACAGATCGCTATGCTGTTAATTTGGCTTTCACTTTTGGTGACATCTCAGTAGTAAAAGATCTATGTTGATAACTGGAGTTCTGTGAATTCAAATCCCTGGATTGCCAGACAGCAAAGACCTTAATCTTCACCTGCTTCATGGGCACCAACATATATAACCACATTTGGACAGTGGTGGCTCAGTGGTTGGAAATAGTGTTAAGTTGTAAATAGATCATTTCAGATAAATAGAAAAAGTGTATATTTAGAAAATGATAACTATTTGTTTTAAACAGAACAGTTAAACAACTCTAATTTCAGATTCGGGCCTTTCCCCTACATTTCTGTATTCCAGGTCTTCTGGGGAAACATTAACCTAAATGGTCTCTGGCCTCATTTTCTCTTAACTGTATAATAGCAGTTTTATCTATTGATGCCATTTTAACCCAGATTGTATTATTGAAGTACAGTGGAGTTGCTGTGGCTCACTTGGCATGTCTCAAACTTTATCATATAGTACATAAAAGTGCATCTTCTCAGTCACAGCCCATACACTGTAAGCCTAATTACTTTATCTAAACATCAACACCTCAAGCCACAGGGCTGAAGAGCCAAGCCGTATCAGTAAGTGTGGGGGCACAGCACTAATAATAGTCCAAGTGCTTTTGCATTTAGGCAGCTTATCGAGCCATATCTACCAGCCCTTCGTTAAGACAGAGTTGACCCTTGGCTGAACCTGCTTTAACATGCCTCTCAGTAATACCAGGGGCTGGGGCTAAGGATCAGGCCATGATCAGGTTGAGAAGTTCAACAGGGTAGGAGAGGGCTGAGGATGCATAATGAAGATCCTTCACAGTTTAATGGCAAGTTTCTGTGACATAAGAGTAATATAGAAACGTACAGGAGTTTATTCAAGTAAAGTCAATTAAAATATTAATCATAAACCACAAAAGATAACAGTAGTGCTGCATCATAAGAAAAAGAATAAAAACACGTTTTAAGAGGAGATTTCAAAAAAAGACGGAGGGGACCTCTCATGAAAGGAGAGACAGTTCCAGAGTTTAAGACTAACCACAGAAAAGCTTCATTTTTATTTGCATACTTTATTATTTGCATACAAATATAAAAAATATTTGCATAAATATTTGGAAAGAGAGAGGGAGAGAGAGGGTTTGGAATCACTTCATGAAATAAACACACACATGGTGAACACCAGTTAGTTTTTTTGAAGTGTTAAATGATTGCTCCTCTGAGCTTTTTGAAATGACAAGCAGTGCCAGGAATTCAAATAGTTGAAACAGTTCAAATAGTAGGAATAGAATATAGTTCTTCCTTTAATGCCTTATTTAAGAATGCAGCTGAGTGGTGGATTCACTGTAACCAATCACATAATTCTTATAGTGTGATATAGAAATGGTGGTAAATGTATATATGGGTACTGGATGAAAAATATTTTTTTAATCATTAGTACATAACAACAATTTTTTGCAACTAATTGGACATGTCATGGGACCTATGTGAAGTGATGGTAGAAAATCTGAAGTACCCTGTTCTTGATTACAGTGTATTTTGTTTCTCTGACCTACATTTTCTCCACAATTGCAAGGTCAAGAAGCAGCCACCTAAAAACCAGAATGCATCACATTGTTTCACGCAACAGCAAGGTGTTGAGGGGCCTCTACATGGGGTCACAGAACGGTCAGCATAATGTGTGGATTTTCACCCTTCACTCTAAAAGATTAATGCTACAGGTTTATACATTCAGTGCTTATTTTGTACATCACATATATGTGTTGTAACATTATGCTCTAAAAGTTTGAATTCAGTTCCACTCTTTTTATTGTCTTGTATTGTGCTGTATACTGTTAATACTTTTGTTCTATTTCATATTTTCATACAAAACACAATGCTGCTGCTATGTTTAATGAGCATTTGTGTATTTAGAACTGCAACATGGTATAGTCTGTACCTAGTCATAGTATAGGAGTATATAGGAGTACCTACTACTGGAATATACTTAAATAGCTTGCTCAAACAGAATTCATGGTTATGCACACTGCATCATAGCAAAAGCGTAGAGCTGAGCAGACTGGTGTGTTTCTGGTGATAGAGGAAATCCAGGTCATGCAGATCTCACTTTTGTAATCTCTGCCCCAGGCCTGAACCCTGGATCTCATTAAAAAGGATTTCATTCCAATAGTGTAGATGTACGATGGAGTAGACTTGCTGTCTCTCTCATCATTTTCCTGATGGTTCCTCTTGTGTCTGGCTCTATGATATCAAATGTGGGCTAAGTTCCACCCACTTCAAATTCTGCTAGAGATGAATGGCAGGCAAGGGGAGTGGCCAGAAAGAGTTATTGAGCAGGATTAGTATTTGTGTTTCACTTGCAGTGGACATAGTATGCACCAAAATTGTAAATGGTGTATATATTTATTCTCACATACTCATTTTAAGATTCTGAGCTGTAATATACCCTATATGCCAGACACACTGAATATGTTTGTGTTTAGATTAAGACTGGGGCATCAGCATGCTCGTGGGATCACTAGCAATCTCATTATCCAGGCACTGATGGCTGAACTGAGGCCATGATCTCACTTCTCCTGCCTGCTTGTTTCTCTGTGGATCCCCACTGTGCTGTCTGATCAGCTTCTTATACTGCACAAAGGGGCTTACTGGACTTATTGGACCCTTCTGTGTAAATACAGGCTCCTCTGAAAAAATATATTAGATATGTAATTATGTGTGTGTTGCCTTTGTCATGATTCACACTCACAAATACACATATATGATGATTCACATGCTGCTGTGTTGTTTCCCATGTTAATTATGTACATATAAGGATCTTATTATCAAGTGGTGAAGTCTGCTGTTCCTTTGCTCTTCAGACTAGTATTGTTCAGCATTGCGTGTTTCAGTATTCTTATTTTACTTCCCTCCAGAATGTATTTTATTATTAGCGGTCAATGCAACATAGCATGACTCCCCTGGCTGTTCCTTCTCTCCATTTTCTTTAAGTCTGCATGTAATAGGATGAGGCAAAATTGAAATTCATTCTAGCCTGAATGCGTTTTTCACATGTCCTGAATTTTTTCTCTACTTTTAAAGGTCGCCTGCAGCAACACGCTATGCATTAAAACAACAGAGTTTTAATTTAATTAACAGAGAACAATAGCAGGAAGGAGTTTAGCACTTCTATTGATCTTCCTGTCTCAGGTATTCATACAATTAGTCACTGGGTACATGATGGAGTATCTGTAAATATTTCACACAAAAGGAGGATTAATTTATTTTGTGTAAGGAATTAAGAGTAATTAAGTGTAAGGAATTGAAATTTTAAGATTTAACATTAGGGTGGACATGCTGTGAATAACAGTGAATAATTCGAACAAAATAATGCAAGTATTTTAAATGGTGTAAATCTCAGATGTAAGGCTATATCTAGGGGTATATCTACCCATTTATATCTCCTCCATTATTGATTTATATGCTAAATCTGGGTTTAGACTATCTGGCCAGCACATTTGGAATGCTTTCTATATTATTATATGAGTTCAATCATATTTTGTATATTCCCCAGGTGAAAGTCTGGTTTCAGAACCGACGTACCAAGCAGAAGAAGGATCAGTCCAAGGACTCGGACAAGCGCTCTTCATCCACCTCCGAGTCGCTGGCCACATGTAACATCCTGCGTCTTCTGGAGCAGGGGCGTTTGCTGTCTGTGCCTGCACCTCCTCCCAACCCACTGCTGGCACCGTCGCATGCTGCCAATGGTTCGCTCCTTGGAGGCCCATCTGTGTCCTCCTCCTCACCTGGGGTAAGCAGTACGGGCACTCCTCCAGCGATTGTGGCCAGCGGTGGTGGAACATTTGGTCTATCTTTGTCCTCACTTGGTGCTACGCCGCCCTCACCGAGGCTTGGGGTAGCTCCCCCGTCCCTTTTCTCTATGCCACTGATGAGTGGTGCTCATCACGAACTCACGTCTAGCTATGGGTGTGGATCATCAGCTTTTGAGCCCTATACAAGGACAGAGAGGAAAGATGGGGACTTGGGTGGGAAGAAGACAGTTTCCTAAAGACTTGAATCACTTTCTGGACCACTAAGGAATGCCCCAGGTTTACCAAAGGGTGCAATGTGTTCTCTTTTTCAGCTAAGGTGAAGGTTATAGAGGAAGGAGTTGATTTTCAAAATTAAACAAATATGGAGAGCTTTCACCTCCATTTTAGATTCTTTCCACTCCTAAATTGCCAAGCCGTGCTGATCCTTACTGCCACACTAAGATAATGAAAAAAAGGCTGCAGCCTCTGCTTTCCAGGAAGAGTAAGCTCAATTTAATTTACCACCTCTGCATCCTGCGTTTAAGTGGCATCTTGTTTACAGATGCTCATTGTTTTGTTTCATTTTTTAATTCTCTCTTGTGTGTGTGTGAGTGTGTATGTGTTTGTGTGTGTGTGTGTGTGTGTACATTACAGACAGCCTCAGGCTTAGTCTTTGTCTGTAATATAAAAGATTCAACATTGCTAATGTAATTGTGAAAGGCAAATACTGCTTTATGAAAGATATTGTATCCAAATTGATGTTAAAAATGACAAAATGAATGATCATATCAATATGTTGGACCTTGTGGTACTCTTTATGCTGCTCTTAACTGGTATTGTAATTAGGGGTGAGTTTATCATCAATGTTTATTTTACTTGTTAATTGGATGTGCACGTAAGGGTGGGTTTGTGAGAAACACACACAATAATAATGCCAAATTGTTGTGCTTTATAATATGCGTAGTTCTTTTCCAAGTTTTGTATAATTTAAAGATAGTGATTCACTCAAGCATATATTAGTAAATATTAGCTACTTATTATTATTGATAATTCAATAATGTAAGAAATAGGGAAAATGGGAAATTATGAATTAGGTGTCATGTATGTATGTTCATAGCATGGGGAAGCAGTTCAAGTTCAACCAAGATCATTTGTCCTTAAAATTATTGCAGCATGAACACAAATGATTGTGTAGCATCTTAGATACTGCAAGGATAACTGTCTCATCAGTGTTGTTTCCCATACTTCTTGTTAGCAACTTGTTTCCAAATGTAGGCAACTCTACGGGCTCCTTAGGACTTCTGATTGTTAACCAGGCTGCAAGTTATATGTCTTAGTTGTCCATTATTGTGTAATGCACAGTGATAATTTATTGTCTGAACGTACACAGGATCTAAATCATTTTATTTACATATGCACACAGCCTCAAACAATATCTGTTTATTAACAAAGCACATGGAAAGCATGGTAGCAGTGTTTATTCATTCATTGGTAGTAAAATCTGATGGGTCAAAATGCAACTCTTAACTGTCTTTTCAGTCTCTTCAGATCTCCTAAGTCTAAGGCTAAGATTAGCCATGGTTTTGTTGTATCTCCACTACATATTGCAGAACTGCTTTCTTAGATGTTTACACCATTTTGATTGGTTTCTGAACCTGGAGCTTGCATCGTAACTCTGATTGTTATAGTGACTTATAAAGCAGTGGAATAGACCTCAGGAAGAGTCATCAAACTGTTTGCCATTTGTTCCATATTCTTTAACGTTTTAATGCCTTAGGTAGCACCTCATTCATTGCCGTGAAATCTAAGCACTTTATTTTCATATATGTTTACTTCTTAACATTTTTCTGTGTACCATTGGCTAATATGAAGTAGTATCCAGACATTTACAGTGTTAGTTGTCACAGGTATCTCTTATTTCGTGTGGCTGGAAAGCCAGAGCTTTCACTGAGCTTAAGACATCAGAAATCTTTGAGTGTCAGAAACAGGCAATGTCTCATTGGGCTGCAGGCTCAGAACGTATACAGGAGGCAAAAATCAATCATTTTCTGTTTTTTCTCAAAAGCTCATGGCCACACTATTGCAACCATGAGCCATAGAAACTGTCATGGCCATAGTAGCCTATTTGTTTATTGTTCATGTTAATTTAAACACTGATTCAGTGTTGGTTGACCTTTTATCTTTACTGGATTTCCCTTTTAAAGGCTATAATTTGTTTACGGTTCTAAGAGGAGAGATCTTTGTCTGAGACCCTTTGACCCTGGTAAATGAGGTAAAGCTATTGAGGCTATTGCCTTTTTGCAATCCTGTGTGCACGATATGAGTTTCCACACTGTTGTGAAACAGTGTTATTTTCAATAATCAGTATTAATAATTCACTGACTCCCATGTTAAATATGTAATGCAGTTATGAAGTTTAGTTTAGCACTGCTAAACTTTAGCAGTTTCCCCCTTTATGTTTGATTTCACATAAAATTTTCTTTTGTTAAATCCTGTGTTAGGATTTTTTTAATGCCTACACAAATATATACTGAATTTGTACTGCTGTTTTTTCTGCTTGGCTTATAACTCTCTGACAGATGAGTTTCGAGGCTTGGAGATTATGTTTACCAAAATTGTCTTACTGAATTTAATCCTTATACCAAGCAAAGGATTGCCTATTTGACACTCAGATACCCCAACGTATTGCATTTTAAGCAGAGAATTAATTGTATAGTAATCAGTTTCCTATGTTTGTATTGTCATGTATTAGTTGTGAGTAAGTGTATGTGGAAGAGAGAGAGGAGCATTATGAGCTTGAAACAAAGTGAGACTAGTGGTAAAGTGTTAAATTCCTCACCTAACCCTCCTATAACCATCTACTTATTCCTTTTAAACCTTGAATATATTTCTTTAAAACAAGAATACACTGTGAAATATCTGGTATAGATGAAGAACAAAGTAATGGGGTACAAGAGAGGCCTATATATAACTTTCCACACTAGTTTGATTGTAATGTAAACTCTTTCTGGTTTTATGTTTGAGATATGAGATTGTGTGAATCAGTGTTCTTGTTCTTACACAAGCCATAAACCATTTCTTGACAGTAATTCTTTCTGTAATCATGTCAAAATATAAGTGGCATCAACTTTTTTCAAACAAATTTGAAAAAAAAAAATGTTAACACAAACCATATGTAAATATACCATATGAGTCTTTGCACAGTATTTTCATGTTGGTATCGTGTCATCATACAGTTAAAAAAGAAAAAAGAAAATTTATAAAATGCTTTACATTTGTTTGTCACATTAACAGTTTGCACTTATTTAAAAGGAATAAGTTTTTTTGTGTGTTTTTGGTGATGGAGCAATTTTGATGCTCAGGCTGTGGAAGCCAAAATATTGTATAATATGTATATGTATTTTTATTCATATGAATATAAATATATGTCTATGTAATTTGCCTTCGAGTATGTCTCATTTCTTATGATTCTTTAAATTTAACATACAATTTCTTTAAATTTAACATACAGTAGACATCAGTTACTCATTTTTTTTTTTTTACACTGTATTCATTTGAAAGACATTTTTACTTAAAATGACCTGCAACTGAGAAAATATACAGCTCAAGGACACAACTGAGCAGTTCAGTATCTTGCTAAAAGGCAAAGTGATTTCAGAGTGATTCTCCGGCAATAGTAGGATTTTAACTCACCGTCTCTGACTACTAGCACAGAATCCTAACCACCGAGCCATCACTTATCCCCAGCATTTACCACGTTTTACCTGTTTATGATAATATATGATCATGAACAATTCTTCAGTCCTCTATAAGACAGTGTCACTTAACATTTGTGTGTTAAGAGAAAATCACTAGGTTACCACAGCGCATGAATGTTATAGTTTCTTCCATCTTGTCAGCAATAAAAGAGTCATTTAATTCTTTTGCAGAATTTGTTTCATGCAGCATGACTACATGCAGCAGGCCTCCGTAGTGTATGAAAAGCTGTGTGTGTATGTATGTGTGTGTGTGTGGAATATGTAATGTGTACAATCATGTTTTACCCAGAAACACTAAAAATGTTTATAAACTGGTAAAGCTATAAAATGTATATACTCTTTTTTTTACATGCTCTGTTAGGTTCCAAGGAAAAAGAACAAACTATCAAATTTAATAAGATAATAATAATAAGATTTGTTGTTGCCTCAGGAAGGAAACATTACTTTTATAATAATAATAATAATAATAATAATAATAATAATAATAATAATAATTGGTTCCATGAAACCTGAGGCTTAATACCAGCAAGAGGCAATAGTTTCTGGCAGAAAAAATGTGTCAATTAACAGCAGATTGAGGCAAACAATTCATATAACATGGACTTCTTTTCCAGCTAAGGTAGGAACACAACTTGTGGAAAATAACTTTCCTTTAATTCACATAATTATTTATCAGTCTATTGTTGCCTATAGATAGTATAAGGTCATCTTCCACTGTCTATAGCGGAAACATAAAATTATTTTATGCCTTGTAAAAGCGACTGGATTATTCTTCAAGAAAGCGCAGGCCCAAACGGCCACAATATGTTTAACCACATGGTTTGGTGCCCTCCTTCCTCTTGGAGCTACACTCTCTTTCTGAAGCTTGCTGAGACAATCAACTCCAGGGTGCCAATTAAAATGATTGGCGTCTATTCTTCAACAGAGTGGATGGCTGGGGAGAGTGAGCACTAAATGGGTGGCCTGGTGATTTATGTAGGGCAGCTGAGGATAGGGGTGCAGGACCTAACAGCTGTGCCACGAATAAAGGTGGGCAACACCTTTATTTAAGAGATGTTTTGTTGTACATGTAACTACAATAAAATTAAGAGAGAAAATTCTGGAATTCTTCAACACAATGTGCAGTCATATATCAATATGAAATTAATCATTGAACAAAAAAGTACAGTATATACAAGGTTTAATTTTTTAAGTTTTATAGTAAAATTATTTCATTTTAAGAATACATCGAGTAAACCTTTATACCCTTTCCCCTTTCCTTGACTCCTTGAAGCAGGGAAATATTCAGTCTAATGAAAGGAGAAAAATTCTAAACCTTCATTGAGGTAGAAACTTTTGCATGCTCCATTTTCTCTTTTTGCTTGTTTGAGGTAAAGTAATCAGTGTTAAGCCTGTTGTGTTAGGTCTGGTTCTGGCCTCCACAGCTTTTGCCACGCATCACTGTACTGCTTCCCTCCCTCCCTCCCTTTTTTCTACCTCCTTCTCTTTTCTTCATCCATCCGCTCTCCCTAGTCCCTGTTCAGTGACCCTGCAGGAGGCCTCTTCACTAATTAGGGTCGCTAATTGGGGGGGTGATGGGGCCGGGGGTCCCCTCCACACCTGCACAAATCATGTGACCCACTGTGAGGTGCATTGGGCCATAGATCATCCACTGGGGCAGCCAGAATGGGGAGAGGAATTGGATCAGCTGTGAGGCCAACAGGATTAATGCAAGAGAGACATAGAGGACAAGGGGGAAGTCTGGTGGGTTGAGTTCAAATTTGGCCCCCTTGGGGACTAATTGCAGGCTGACCCCTAGGGTTGATCGGCTTCCTAGCATGGTCCACTCTTCTCAGCCAGGGCGCGATTAAGCCTGCTTGTTTTGACATGCTTCACACAATCTGCTGACTTGGCCATTAAGAAACCATTCGACATTCCTGGTAGAGAAGCAATGAGGCCTCCATGAATACCTACAAAAAAGGTAAAGAGGAGAGAGAAAAAGAGGGATAGTAGAAAAGTTTCACTTCTATGTCAATTTTAGCCAAACAATTCACCATTTTTTATAATTTGGTATTAAAAAGTAATAAAGTATATAATAAAAAAGTAACAATTATTAGACCAACTCAGTACATATTAATATATTATATTCTAATTTTTTATTCTGTGTGGAGGAATATGTAAGGCAGAGGGTGAAGAAAGAGCCTCCACTCTCTCTTTCACTGATTCACTATTCACTACTCTTTCACTATGTTTATACAGTAGAATAAGGTCCTGATGATGAAAATGTGTTGTGTTACTTTAAGAGAAAAGGTGCACACAAAGCTGAGAGCATCATTTTCTTTTTCTTTATGTGCTCTCAGGCCCTTCTTAGCCAGGTGGGCTTCCATAAAGGAAAAATAAGGAAGTGTGGGTTGAGAATGAGAGACAAACAGTTCTATAGGGGACTAGACAACTGTTCTTTCAAAAGTATCACAGAATGATATTAAAGAGGGAATCAAAGACAAAGAAACCAAAAATTAAAATTAAAAATGAGAATTTATAGGTTTTTGTTAAATAATTCCTCCAAAAATAATTTAAAATCAATCAAAACCTTTTTTTGTTTGTTTTATAAGTATTCTGCAATAACTAAGATACAGTCTCCATCATAGATCCAAGATAAGCTCTAGGGCAAGGACGCCTTCAGAAATAATGAGAGTTAAGGATAGTTGTCAGTTAGCATTAGTCTGTTTACATAGACAATACTTTACTTTAGCTATGATACATGTGGTAAAATTAATTAGAAAGAATATTATTATTACATTATAACCATGACACAAGTTAATTTGGTGACGCTCTTGCTTTTGTTAACTGCAGTTTCCCACCATGTTTTAGAATTGAAATGGCCAATATTTAATATTAAGATTTCAAGTGTACTACAAAATGCTGTTGGAAGTCAGTGTTTTCATATGAAACACTGTGTGAATGAAAAAGGCAAATGTCTGATTAGATTAAATAGCACAAGTAATAAGGATAAATTTCATGTCTGCCAATGTCTCAAGGGACTTCAAGAGGAAACCCAGTGCCATAAAAGCAATATAATTAACAAAGCAGCTGATATGCAAGGAGCAATGACAATTTCTTAAGTCTTTTGTGGGTCCATTATTAATGTATTTTTATAGATCTTTGTGTTATTGACATTACTATTTAAACTACACATGAAGGTCAAAATACTGTTTCTATATTTTCATCTAATAAGTAATACATGTCCTTGGCTGAATCCATCAGTCAGTCTTCGTTTTTCTTCCCCTTGTTAATGTTGTCAACATAAAACAGTGAAACCATGAAATAAAAGATACTAAATTGTTTCATTTCCTCATCCTTCAGTTTGGTCTCTGTATATGTCTTACAGTTAATTTCTTATTTTAACATTTAACTTTTCAGTTATGACCCCTGTGCACTACTATAATGACAGCATGTTGTGTTGACTGCCTCTTCCTTTTAAGTGTAACTCTGATGTGAGGAATTGAATGAAGTGTGTAACCAGACATTCTCTATAAAAATCTAGCATGTTTCCCACCTAAAGCCACCTCCTCACTGTTA
Source organism: Pangasius macronema (assembly GCA_037577455.1). Lineage (NCBI taxonomy): Eukaryota > Metazoa > Chordata > Actinopteri > Siluriformes > Pangasiidae > Pangasius > Pangasius macronema. Next base: position 7,019,734 of record CM074948.1, on the reverse strand, counting down.
GACCTATTGACCCCAATTTTCACTTCCATTTTCATTCCCCCGCCCAAGGACAACTTGGTCTTTATGCCTTTTGCTTTTCTGCCATGTACCAGCACTCCCACACACTAACTGTGAATGTGTTTTGTTTCTCCTCATCTCTGTTCAGAATCAATTAGCCTCCATGTCCCCGTGGACTCCAGTGCTTCTCCTTTCTAGGAAGAAATACTGTGAGCTCCTGGATTTGTGACTCATAGACACTGAAATATCATCTTAAGGTTTGTACCCTGCATGTTATTCTGTGGTCTGGTCTAGCTTATGGTCATGATGACTTTGTGTCTTGTACCCAATGTGCACAAACAGTAAAATATAAACAGTGTTTACAATCATAGAAAGATTTAACTTTCAAGGACACACACACACACACACACACACACACACACACACACACAAAGGCTATGACTCATATTCAGCTGTGTAAAAGTATTGTGGTTCTTGATTAAGCAAAAACTACTTTATCTGATTATAAGGAACTTCACCTGTTCCTGGTGATTAAATATCTTTAGTTAAACAATACTAGATAATGTGAGATTTTACTTGAATCATTCAAATACCTTGAATGCTTTATCTTTCCTTGCTTCTTTATCAATGATGTTGTTTAACTGCAAAAAGCAATGAGTATGTTTATGAAAAAACAAAACAAACAAATATTCACTGATTTATTCTTAGTCCTGTTGTTCTTGAATACATTTGGATGGATAGACAGACATATTTAAACTCAGTTTATTTCATTAAGCATTAAGCTTTTTAGTTTTAAGTTTTGATTAAGTTTATTAAGTTTCTGAGACTAAGAAATGAATTGGTTTTGTGCATAGATGTGAATAATGAATAAGCACCTCAACTTCAGACTTCTTCCCTGTCCCTCATTTAGTTCAGGGGTCATAACCTGCAGCCTCATTATTAACAAGAGGGTCAAGCTCCCAGCATCACGCTAATGCACACTAATACACACTAATACACACACACACACACACACACACACACACACACACACACACACACACACACACACACACACACACATGCACACAATTGAAATGAGCATTCAGAAATACATGTGCTCATCAACATTTATACACAAACATACACAACCATGTATAAGTGTGAGCATTCAGATCAAACATATGTGTGGAGGGATGGACAGATGGAGAGAGAGAGAGTGATAGAGAGACCATGGTGTAAGAGAGAGAGTCAGACTGCAGCATCAGATATGACTAAGGCCCAGAATGGGAGGGAGGGTAGGGGTACCCTCTCTTTTGAGCAAATGTGTGAACAAAAGCCTGCTCAAACTGTCAGGCTTGAGGCCTAGGGTGTTTACCGCTTCTGTATCTATAACCAACAAATCAAGCCTTCCCCTTTTCTGTCGCCCCTCAGCCACCTCTCTTTATTAGGAACAGTAAATTAGGGCCCAGTCCATCTGGGTGTTAGCACAAATTATGGTATGAAGCTGTCAGGCCAGATTAGGCCAAGTGGGCAAGACAGGCATATGAGTAACCTTTATTAATGAAAGATGAGAGATAATTATTAGTGAAGAGTGAAAAGGTGTGAGAGACAGAAAATCCAATATTAAAAATGCTAACAATGTTTTGTATCAGTAATAAAATGTAATAATGGTTCAAAATCTATTGCATTTTTTTGTTTTATCACATTAGGCCATTTTTAATAGCCCTGACATTGTTCCCATTTTATTTTGTTAACTAACTTAACAGATATTTGCAGAAATGTTGGCTGTGAACATAACATACAATGAAAAACCTCTCATAGTGATTAAGAATAATGAAAAGCCCTCATCAGGCCAGATTTCTTTTGTTGCTGCTCAAAGGCATTTGTGGTGATTTTCTGTCACACAAACTGCCAGCACCATAAAAGAGCCATCATTAACTTTTTGCTCCATAGGAATGCAACAAGACCCAATCCAGCAGCCCCGCCCTACCTTTCTCCCTCCCTCTCTTCTGTCCTCATCCCTTCTTTCTCTGCTCACTTGTCAAAGCCTCTCATTTACAAAGAGAATAAGCGTAGTGTTGGAAGAGAGGGAGTGAACAATGCACAATGATGACCAAATGTATGCCAGGGAGCAGTGATGCGCACCACCATCCTGCCTGATGGAGTGACCTAGTGGACGAGTGGAGGAGATGTATGGGTAAAGTCAATGGGTGGTTGAAGGGGGAAGCCAAAAGGGGTGGATTGGAAAACAGAAAGGAGGAGTAGAGTGAGCAGTAGGATGGGAGCAGGACTAATCGGGCCTAATTGAATTGGATTTGCCAAGCAGACAGAGGCATTGGAAGTAATCTGATGTACCACAGAAGATAAAGAGTGGCCGATCCAGAGTGTCTGCCTCATGTGACAGACTGTAACATAGCCTGTGAGAGGGCAGCAGCTCCTTTTGTTCAATGGACAATAGGAAGGCAACAGCCTGGCAGGCAATGACAGCCTTCAGAAGGGGCACCATTACTCATGAGCATAGGAAAAAAGTACTGGAGTTTTGGGAAAGTTTCAAGTATCAACAATGCTGAGAGAAATTCTGACTTGCTGTATGACTACAATTTAGAATTATTAGATTATAACAGATATTACAAAAGTTTCCTTTGATTATAGATTATGAACGATATGGATTATAATGTCAAAACTAGTGTTTTGCAAAAGTTGGTAAATTGATTACTGATTTCAGTTGTTTCAACAAAAACACCACAGTAGAAACTCCTTTAGGACATCCCTCCAAATACACCACATACAGACCTTTTGACAATGTCCTCTGATTGGTAGACAGTGGGACACATATCACATGATCCATACTTGGCAACATCTGCGAAAACGCAGGTGGCTAGAGTGGAAACAGAAAGGATTGAGACAGGGGGAGTGTGTGTGTGTGTGTATGTGTGTGTGTGTGTGTGCATAGTGATACAAATACTAAAAGAGACAACACTGAGGTGAAGGTTAGGGATTGCATTTAGGTGCAAGGCATTAATAAGCCACATTAATAAGTATGGTCCTCACAAGGATAGTATGACAAAGGTGTGTGCATGTGCGTGTGTGTGTGTGTGTGTGTGTGTGTGTGTGTGAGAGAGAGAGAGAGAGAGAGAGAGAGAGAGAGAGAGAGAGAGANGTGTGTGTGTGTGTGTGTGTGTGTGTGTGTGTGTGTGTGAGAGAGAGAGAGAGAGAGAGAGAGAGAGAGAGAGAGATCTGTTTCCTTATCAAATCTAAAGAACAAACACTGACATACTCTCTCAGGAGGTGCACTAAATTATTTCAGATGTTTTTGTGAATCTGTTTTATATTTACTTTATATTTTACCATTCAAACACTCACTAGTCACCAAGAGGGTCATTAAATAACTCACACCTACAAAATAAACTCATTAGATGAACAAAATAGGCATGAATGAATAACACACAATAACATATATTTCCTCTTAAGAAAACACAGGAAAAAAGAAACAGATGTTAAAGTGTAAACCTCAGAGAAAAGGACATGCACTGACTGTGTATTTTGTTGGTCATCTTTCAAGTCTGCAGTAGTCCAATTAGGACTGATTTTGCTTTGCACATCTGAAGCAGCACTTGAAGCTGGTTACTGGCTTGGTGAGGCCGGGTTGGAATGGAGAGGGGCAAGAGGGGGGTGGTGCTGAATGCAGAACAGAGCAAGCAGAAAACGCAGTGGGTAGTGTTGGACTGGGGCAAGCAGATGTGTGATTGCGTTGGACTAAAACCCTGCCAAGACCTGCTGTGTGGGGTCACAACCCTTACAGAATCAGTGTTTCTGCATGTCAGAACTAATGCAGGTCTTCCGGATCCCAACAGAGAGAGTGAGAGCGAGGTAGAGGGGATTTTAAAAAGGGCAAGAGGTTGTCCCAGATTGATTGGGGAAATAGCCTCAGTGGCCAGGTGTATGGGTGCATAGTGAGTGGAGGTCAGCAAATAGAGCTGGGAACCTTCAGGGTTCAAACAGCTATTCAGTACTGGGGCATACATTTGTAGGATATCTGTGGAATTATCAGGGAAAATCACTGCTAGGACCTGCTAATAAAAATCTAGACTTATATATGAGACACTTTACATGAGTGTTAGACATTTTACATGAGTGTTATTGCTCAGTATCCTCTAACTCAATATCTATCAGTTTCTATCTGTCTTCTTACTCTCCTCTCTTCTTTTCCACAGAGTTCCTAAACACATCGACACAGCTGTCTGTTTACTGTACCACTTTGTCCTCAGCCAGACTAGTTTTCCTGAGCTAGCTGCCGGCGCCACTTTTTGTCAGTTTAGATCACTTCCTCTCTTTCAGTATCTGTATGCAATAGTAAAAGACTGTTTGTACCACAGTATGCAAGCCGAAGCACAGTTATTTATTTTTATTTTTATCCTATTGGCCCAGCAAAGTTTACTACTTTAATGGCAACTAATCACTCCACTTATTATTCTCATGATATTAAACTTTAAAGTAACAGCTTTACTACATAGCACTGCCACAGGGGACTGAACACAGAAACATCCACTGCGTACTGACTAAAGCAAAGTGTGTGCATATGTGCAGTCTAAGGTGATGAGTAGAAGCAACAGGTTGTTTTTGAAAGAGTCATGGTGCCACCATGAGGCTAATCTTAATTATGGCCCTCTGGGTTGCACGATTCTTATTTCACCTTGTGTGATTTATTTACTCAATTTTTACAAGGATGCAATATAATAATATTAGTTGGAATTTCCCCGCAATAATCCATAGTACTTTGATGAGTTAATGCTTATGATTGGAGTAAGATTGCATTACCTGCTCATACGTTACCTAATCCAGCTTTGAAATCATACACATACACACTAATAAATCCAGCTTTGAAATCATACACATACACACTAATAAATCCAGCTTTGAAATCATACACTAAGCAAAAGTGCATTCAGAAAACTTTTTGTCTTGCTCCGTACACGACACAGAGCAATGTGCCTATAATTTAGCCAGTTTAGCATTATTGGAGGCAGGCATAATGTGTCTTGAACTGGATGTTACACACAAACAATGAACAACAGATACGTTTCTAAGAAGCAATTTATTGTGCACTCATTTCTGAAAATTTCTTTCTTAATGATGTCTTAATGATGTTATTGTAAACAAAATCAATACAAAAATTCCAAAATACACACTTTTTTAAAGTCTAAAAAGTTGGACAAACTTATATTCTAGTTTTAAGTGAATAGGTGAGAATGTAAAAAAAAATATTTATTGTAATAGTTTTTTTTAACCCACTTTGGAATTTTAAAATGTGTCTACTCAGAATATAATAAATGTGTTGTATTTTCAACCAATATGCTATTTTCGTGTAAATTTTCACATATCATTAGAATCATTATATCGTTAGTCTCATACCATAATTGCCTAAGTCATGTTTAACCAAATATGACTTGGGCAATTATGCTATGAGGCTAACGATATGTTGCTCTTCTGTAATGCATTTCAGTACGTCACAGCTATGACCAGAGACATTCTAAGACCAGAGAGTCATTCAAGCCTTGATCAATCCTGTGACAATATCACTGTTATAATAATGAATGTGAGTTTGTGAGTTTATTTGACATGAGTATCTGTCATTTATATAGAGGCAAGCTAAAATAGTACAAAAGTGGAGCAAACTTGAATAAAATAAATTGAATGAACATAGAAATAAAACTATAATGACCACAAAATAAATATTATGACTACAACCAAAGGATCTATGAATAATAATGAGCATTAGATGAAACCCAAATGATGTGACCTAAGTGACTATATATAAACAGCGTAAAAAAAACCAGATGCGACCATTCTTCTTTGTGCAATGTATGAGGTCATTGTTACTAAACTCAGTAAGCCTCGCACAAAGGTTTGGTGTTGGTCTTTTTTCTGAAAAAGTTATGGAGAGTCATGGGGCACAATAATCCATTATACAGTTTCTTTTCCATATGCTATTTTGCCTTTCCAAAACATACAATGTTGGAGTACTGTATAAATACCTAATTGTCCAAAGAAAACTACAGTTTTATGTATTGGTTGCATTCTCAGTGAGAGAGAAAGTGCAGGGAGTCAAAGAGGAAAAGGGCATAATCGACTGGCCCAAACAACTCTAAAAGATGACTCCTGTAATTTTGGGTATATTGGGGGTGTTTTTTTCAACACTAATTTAACCCACAGCTTTAGCTTTCTGGCAGGCCACATCACCTCTCTCCTAAAAGAAAAGGCTTATATCTAAAAGTTGGGTGAGCCTGCATACACAGCTTTTTAAACTTTTAAAAAACTGACTCACGAGCATCCTTGTCCTTAGGCAACCTGACCTGTGACTGTATTTACTGAGAAAGTGGGTGCCTCAAAAATGGCACTGGAGTGATGCTGTCACAGCAGTAAGGACTATAATACAGGAATCCATGAGTTGGTATCCATTAAAGTGTTCCTGGGAGATAGGGATGCCACGGGGTTACACAGCTTTAACAGTTTGCTAAACATCTACAAACTATTTACTTTTTCTATTTGTTTCACAGCAGCTACAGAGGATTGGATCTGTGGGACACTGAGCACCAGAAAACAGTAAAGATAAAATCAACACTTTGTTTCATCATTAAATAATACATTCTGCTAAGCATTGTTCTAAAATTACTTACATAGGTACATATAGGTACATATTTAGGAATATACAGACCAACCATAGTTGCTCTATTACACTGGCCTCCATATTGGGGGTCATATTTAATGACAGGTGTCATGAACGCTACCCAGGCAGGCTAAAATACAAGTGCTTACTATAAGAAATTAGCCTTCCTTTATTTACTTGAACCTGGGGTTCTCTGGTTTCCTCACTCTGTCCAACCCCATTTCATTTTGTTGACTTATTCATTTGATATTCTTCTTATTATAAAACTAATCTATTCCAACCAGCTGAAATGGATTAGAGGTAACGATGGCCACGAGGAGGCCTTTATGTCTAATCCAGCCTTAACGCTGGGGGCCAAATGCAACCCATTCAATCCCAATTCCCATTATCTGGTAAGAAGAATTTCTGCAGTTCAGGTGTTGGCCTACTACTCACAGGTCACTCTCACAGGACAATGTCATTGCTGTTAGGATACCAATAGCATTCTCAGACAAATTTTACACTTCACACAAGATCAAATCTCCTCTTTCAGATGTGCTATATAGCCTAAAAAACATGCCCTACATGTATAAAACTAAACAAAAAAATTTTTGTATTTATTTGAAACAAACAATTAAATAAAATTCACATTGTTATAATTGCAGGCCTAGACACCACAATATAGCATGAATCTTTTATTTTACAAAGTTTCTAGCAGGAAACCATCCTGAAGGGGAAAATGTCTAACTGTATTGTATGTCTAACTATATTATATTTCTTACATATTTTGAATTTTGTATTTTTATTTATAGAAAGTGAACAAGAAAAGTCCAAAGTGGATCCAAGATGGCTTTAAAATCTTCATTTATGACACAAGAATAAATGGAAATAAATCTAACTTTGGTCTAATCTCTATGATCACTTTTTCAGTAAAGGACATAAGCTGACGAGACTCCATTGCGTGTGAGAAATAAAGTTTCAATTCTCCTTTGGCTTAGAACTTTCTCTGTAAATAATTCCTGTTCAGCGCTCAGGATTCAATATCAGTTCTCGTATTGTTCTGGATTGTTAAGAAGATGTGGAGTTCAGGAACAGATTTCAAAAGTTTAGGTAAGATGTACAAATCTTACTTTGCAATGTGTATATATATATATATATATATATCAGATTCTGATGTGACTGTAAATAAATGCTTAATTAAAAACAAATTAGAAGCAGTTACAATGTGAGTGTAAGTTACTGTAAGACAGTATTTGTCACACACATTTCTCAAGTGACTTACACTGATACACTTTTCTCTCTCTCTCACAGACACACACATACACATGTATATGTATACGTGTATGTGTGTCTCTCTCTGTGTGTGTGTGTGTGTGTGTGTGTGTGTGTGTGTGTGTGTGTGTACTGTATATACTTTGAGAGATACATATAATGCAACTTACCCTTAGGTCATTTGGTTAAATTACAGGAAAATTAAAACAAAGGTCTTTTTTTTATTCAGATCTAGTCTTACATATATCTACATATGTGATGTTAAAAAAATTGAATAATTTTTTGATTCAGATTGGAGAACATTGTTTTTTTTTGTAGCAAAGGAAGTTGCAAAAGTTTCAGTGAAGGTCTGCAGATAATCATTTAAATGGATTTCGGTTTCATTTCCTTAACCTCCATACAATGAAGGAATTGTCTCTTTCTCATTTACACTTACTAGTGTGGCAGAATTCACTCCTAGTTTAACAACCTTGCTACAGGTCCAACAGTGACTCAAACATGGAATTTGAACTCACAACAATGTAGTAACTGGCACAGAACCTTAATGAGTTATTGTTGAAATTGCTATAGATTGATTATGATAGCATGTCCAATACCATGCTTGTACATACCATGCATGTACATAATGTCAATCACTGAATGGATCTATATTTAATCATACTCACACTGCCCCCAAGTACCTTAACCTTTAATCATTTATTTTGCCCAAGACTCTGAGGATGAGAGTGTCCTATCTTCAGAGGAGGAACAAGACATCCAGGTGCTTTGATAAAATATTGCTATATTTTTGCATTATTAGGTATTTTGTTTAGTCATATTTACCCTATTAGTAATAACTTTTGCAGTGTGAGATTTTGGAGAAGCAACGGGATGAAGCCAACCAGAGACTCTCTCAAATGGAGGAAGGTGAGCTGACTGGGACAGCCTTATTATTTGACACAAGTAGGCCTTATGTTTACCAGTACAATAGTAGTATATCCTGAAGAACATGATGTTTTACTGACGTTCCAGAACTGAGGTTCATACATTCTTTTGTGAATATAGTATGCAGAGAAGTTATTATTTTTAACATTAAATGACACACTATCTTCTTCTAACTTTCTTAATCCTGCTTAACTAATCCTTCTTTTTTCTGCATGGATTCCCATTAGCATCCGCTCAGCTGTTGAAGGAGCTAAACTTGCTGGAGTTTCAGTTTCAGATTGAACGCTCATGCAGAGAGAATGCTGAGGCCTTTGCCTTAAAGGTGGGTCCACCAATCTGTCCAGTTAGAAGATAGGACTTTTGATACTGAGCTTGGGTTACTGTCTGTGTGGTGCTTCACATGTTCTCCATATGTAGGTCTCCCAAAAAATACCAATAGGTGGACTTAACTGAATTTAAATTGTCATGTGTAAATGGGTGTGAGAATCTGTGCTCATGGTGTCCTGTGGTGGACTGGTGTTCCATCCATGGTGTATTTCTGCCTCACACCCAGTGTTCCTGGGGTAGGCTCTGGATCCCCTACTACTCTGACCAGGAGTAAGCACTCACTGAAGATGATGGAATGATTTAAAATTTACTTTATTATATACAAAGTATTGACAAATTTAATTATGGGATAATTTAGGGTTATTGTGAAAAACTATGAATGAATGCAGTACTATTGCAGTGCTGTACTGTTGCCTTAGTCACAACACATGACCTTTGAACTCACAGGTGACAAAAGAGAACAAGACCTTAAAGAGAAAAAGTCAGGCTCTGCTGCCTCTGATCCCAGAGCTGCCTGAAAACCTGGCTGCTCTGAATTTGGACCTAGAAGATGACTCTGCTTCTGACCTTAACACGTCAGTGGATTTGGCAGAAGAACCTCTTCTCAAAAGTCAGGCCCAGATCAGAGGTAATCCTCCATCCTCAGATTCACACTCCACAGAACTGCAACACACACATACTGTGTATTAAGATTATGTAGCATGAATGATATTTACAAAATTTAACAAAATTACAAACAACCAGAATAAAAAGTGACACTGAAAACTTGACAGTTAACTTATTTTGTATTCTTAAAACCAGCAATGATCCTCTAAGATATCAGTAATATTTTATTTCAAGTAAAGAATAAAACACTTGGGGGCATGCTGCTATAGGAAAATATCAACAATGTCTCCCAGCAGAGGCGGAGATAATGTTTCCACCTCAGAGTTGTTTATTTTTCAACAACAGCACATCCTAGTGTGTTTTAAACTGCTTATAACACAGCAATTTTCCAAAGATTAAATTGAAATTATTAATGTATGGGCAGTTATAAATAGACTCCTTCCATAAATGTTAAATAAACGCCTCCTTACAGAAAGTTTCACTATATTAACAATTGTGCATTTTCTTTGTTAAATAACAGCATCTTTTTCAATGTGTTTATGATTGATCAAGGTCTAATTATTATCAGCACCCACCATAACAGTCTCTGTGAATTAGCTGCTACTATAGAAACAATGATATATTAATACAAGTGCATTAATACAAACTTGTGATTTGATTTGCAGGCAGATCTACTGTCTGAGCTGCTGTCAAACATGAATCAACAATAATCTGAATAATTGAAAATAAAATAAAAATAATCAGCACCTTCTGAGCATTCAAATTTGAGAATTAAACAAGACTGAAATAAAATGTTTTCATTTTGTATGTTTTATATGTACTGTATATATATTTACTGTGCTACAGATATTACTGTTTTCCCAGCTCAACTCATCTGATCCAACTAATCAGCTAATTACCAGGCCTTCCTGAGTTGAACTGTGTGTGTTAGAGCAACAAAAACACTAAAATGTGCAGGACAGGGGGTTGGGAACCGGTGCGATATGATGATTAACTCCTGCATTAATTGCATTTTAGCTGCAAATTCAAATCCCTTATAGAACTTTTGTCTCATTACTTAAGCACCATTTTTATATGTGTACAAATATATACATTAATATTATTTTTATATTAATAATATTTATATACCCTTTGTGTTGTCAGAGCTTCAGTCCTCTGTCGATCAGCTCTTGGGGGAGAAAATGCAGCTGTGTGAACAAGTAGAAGTCTTGAAAAAAGAAAAGGAAGAACTGAAAGAACAGGTACAGAAAATGCTGAGAAAGTGTATAGTATTTCTAAGGTTATTCCTTTGGGAGGATTATATTCTATGAGGATATGNGAAATGTTTTGTGAGACCTTTACCACATTTTTTAACCTCACTATCAACAGCTTGGAATTGAGGTTCAGGAGAAAGAGGCCATTTTGAAGAAATTAACTAAACATAGTCGAACAGTGAACAAAATAAAAAGAGGTAACTGGTAACTAATAACACCTTTTATTATTTTTTTACTTTTATTTATTTATTTATTTTATTTTTTTTATTTATCTATAAAAGTTTTTATGTAATTCTTCTTCTTTTTCTCTCTCTCTGTATGTACTTATGTGTGAATGCTGAACGTAGTGTCCCAGCTTGTTACAGAAGAGTTTGCGGAGATGTCACAGAAGCTGGAAATGGAGCAAGGGCTTAGGCATCATGCTGAAGCATTTGCACACCAGGTAGTAGCGTTCCTGTTCTGCCAAAGTAGGGTATATTTGGGGCTCTGGCTTGCTCTTTGTCTCTTAGAAATTTTTCCTTAAGGCAAATGTTGAGTTAATACATATTATGAACCATTTTTAGAGGGTTTGGAGGTGATAATGTGAGGTTTCTTACTCTTAGAAATGCAAAAGTATTTACACCTGCCTCTACTTATTCTACTTATTGTAGGACAAACACAAGGGTGGTCAGGGGGGAAAGGTCAGACAAACCATTAGTACCCCTGGTCAATAAATGTATATTAGGAACAGAAAGCATGTTATCTGTTATTCAGTTATGTATGAGTAGACAAGAAGCAAGATGTCTATTTCCCACCATTTTAACAACAACCCTTTGTTTTGTGTATATTGGGATAATGGGACACACACACACACACACACACACACACACACACACACACACACACACACACACACACACACACAGAGAGAGAGAGAGAGAGAGAGAGAGAGAGAGAGAGGCTGCACCTTGTTTTTTATTAATGCCAGCTGTTCTGGCATTTATTCTCTCTAAGTGAGCATCTCAGCACAGAACGCTTCCTTGCGTTCACCCACACACCCCTCCGCAATAATTAGTACCCATCAAGATGGCAGTTTGTAAACTGAAGCTTTTTAGCCCCCTGTCCTTGCCTGACACTTTATATCCGCCACCATCATTGTTGCCTTTGTCCGCATTGTTCACCATTTGCAGATGGCATAATGAGAGCCTTGCAGGGGGGAATTTCACCTGTGAAAGGGACCCCTACTGTTTACACCCCACTCAGTCTCACTCTCAATGGCCCACCACACACTAAACAGCTTGAATGAGACTCTTTATTGCTAGTCCTGTCCATTTATGTGTTTTACCCTGTTTTCAAAACACATTCATTTCCTTATTTGAATTTCTGTTACAAAGAGTCTAATGAAGGCCTAACCCAAACAGAAAGTAAATGCAGGCTTGTCTTCATACAAAGAGCTGCAACTATTCACATGTCAAAATCAGGCTTTTTTCAGTCTAATTGCGACGCTGTTGGTGTGAGAGTCACCGATTGAACTCTGCATTTCTGGTGGTTATGTAGTGAAATAAGAGCACTTCATACATGCGGGAAGTGAAATTTGTGATCTGAAGCCAAAACAGATTCACTTCCAGAGTCTTCTACTTCCTTATTCTTCTCTGTATGACATGAATCATTGAAGGACATACTGTTTTTGAAGGTGGAGTCTAGGGATGTTTCAATTCTTTGCAACATTTTTTTTTTTTTTTAATTTCCTTTGTTTAAAAAAACCAAATAATTACTGGCTTCATTCATACAATCAATAAACCAATAGTTGGTTTGAATACTGGACTGTGGATGGGGTTATATATTGGTAGAAGATATCTACTGAAAACCAACTATTCATAATTCATCTTTTGAATTTTTATGATTGATATTGACCTAATAATGATTCTTGTTAGTCTTTTGTGCCTTGAAATCAAAATGTACATTAAATAGACAGAAGAATGCACAAATATACTAATGAGACATTTGATTTATTATTAGAAGAGCTAATGGATGTTTAATTGGGAACGGATGAGTACAGGTCCTGGTGAAGCAGAAGGAAAGCCAGAGGCAGAGCTTGGCCCTGGTAGAAAATGAAGATATTGATGTACAGCTTCAGCAAGCCCTTCAGCAGGTGGCTCAGCTCAGCAAAGCACTGGAGGAGATACGACTACATCATCAACACCAGGTGTGTGTGTATATGTGTGTGTGTTTGTGTGTGTGAGAGAGAGGTAAAAGCAAGAAAGTGCATGAACATGTGCTTAAGTACAGTAACATCATTGAATAGTACAGTACAGTAAAGTAATTTACTTTACAAGTCATTTGCTAAAGTCAAGAACTTCGCTCCTTCCCACCTCTGGTGTGTACGAGTGTGTCTGAGGGTGTGTATACTTGTGTGGAACAGCACAGGGGCAATGTGGATTTACAAAAACAGAAATAAACTTGTATATTAATTCAAACTGTCTTCCTGGATTGTGTTTTTCTCTTGTAGAGGAGTCAGTCTCAGGCAGTGATGGAGGAGTTTAATGTTCTTACTGAGCTGCAGATGGTCAGAGCTCAGCTAGAGACCAACATGAAAGAGAGGATGAAGATAGAGAATCAGTTGAGGGACTCACAAAACACTGTGACAGAACTGCAGGAGGAAGGTGAGGCCAACTGTGCTGTGTTAACATTAGTGTAATTAGGTCAGACAAATTTCAGGTCAAAAGAAAGAGGGTTTAATGTTACATGACATGTAAAACTGCACATAATTTAATAACATGTATTCAGTTAAGCAGCTTCAGGATATACTGAAAACGGTCAAAGAGAATCCGCTTATTGAATCTGGCCTATCAAATGAAGAGAATGTCACTCCGACTCCACTTTCTTCAACTACTACTCCTTCACCTCCTCCACCACCTCCTCCTCCTCCTGTGCTCTCTACAAGTCCTATTGAGTAAGATCAAAATGATAACTGTCACCATTATCATGACATGTACATTATACACAACAACCACTATACAGTACCCTAAAAAGACAGTATGATAAATATAGTGATGTATGCCCTTAGCCCACTGGATGCTTTGAGGAACAGAAAGAAAGTTGGAAACAAAACCACTGACTTGAAGAGTAAGAGCTATATGTGTATCTATTTCTCCATTATACAAAATCTTTACATTGCAGGATGAATTTGACTCACATTTGTTCTGCCATTTTGTTATCAAAGAACCAGCATTTTCTGTAGATCTGAAAGCCAGGGCAGTGGATGAAATGATGGAGAGAATTAAGAAAGGGATTGCACTGAAGCCCACCCAGAAACTCCCACAGGTAAATAGAATTAAAGCAACTGTATTATATTTTTTTAAACCTCAGATTTAAATTATATATATATATATTTTACCTTACAGACTGGCTTGGATGAAGAAGACTCATGGACGGTTAGTGTTTATTGAATTATAACTCTTAAATGTACATACAAAATACATATATGGGTATGTTAATGGTAAATTTTTCAAAAGCAATTTGCAAGTAAGATGTATGACAAATTTAAAGAAAAAAACAACACAAAGTCTTTCAGTTTACTGCAGCTACAGTCTATCAGTGTAAGTGTAATTTTTCAGTATTCATAATGTCTGTACCATACTACAAAATACCACGCTTTTAAAGTAACAAAGTGACAAATCTTAGCCTCTACTGCTAATAGAGTTGTATTGCAAGGTAATATGTGTTTCTTGTTGTAGGATCAAAGAAGTGAGAAGAGAAAGTCTGCTGTCCTTGAGTTGCAGGGAATACTGGTAAATAGTGCTGTCATCTTATAGCCATCCACTTTTAAATTTAACATACTTTACTTACTTAAGCATTAATACATTTTATTTCTCATTATCCCATCAATCACACTTGTGACTGTGATAAGAACTGATATATTAGTTAGCCTTTAGTTAGCTCTATAAACCTAAATACACTCACTGGTCACTTTAATAGGAAGTCATGTACACCTGCTCATTTATGCAGTTATCCAATCAGCCAGTCATGTAGCAGCAGAATGCATAAAATCATGCAGATACAGGTCAAGAGCTTCAGTTAATGTTCATATCAAACATTAGAATGGGGAAAAAGTGTGCTCTCTATGACTGTAGATTGGGTGTTGGTTGCCTGGTTTGAGTTTTGAGTTTTTCGATCTCCTGGGATTTTCACAAACAGTCTTTAGAGTTTAGACAGAATGGTGGAAAAAAAAAAAAAAAAACATCCTGTGAGCAGAGGGTCTGCTGGCTGAAACACCTTGTTGATGAGAAAGGTCATAGGAAAATGACCAGAAGAAACGCTTGACCTGTATCTGCATGATTTTTTTGCATTGCGCTGCTGCCACATGATTGGCAGATTAGACAACTGCATGAATTTGCAGGTGTATAGGTGTTCCTAATAAAGTGGACAGTGAGTGCATGTTCCTTTAGTAGAGCACTACCTATTCTTTAGTTCTTTAGTAGTTTTATAGTGTTTGTGATGATTTAATCTTACTGGTGTATTTCCACTCAGGACACCATAAAAAAAACAGGACCCAAAAGGATGGGGTCCAGGAAGAGGATTAATCGTAATGTAGGAGAGGCGGAGCTTCAGATGGTCTTGCAGAGGAGAAGGAGGGCAATTGGGGAAGAGAAAAGCTCCCCACCCGCTACAGCTCCAAAAGCTCAGGGTAAATTTTTTTCATTTCTATCCAGTGCTCAGTTCCAGTAATACAATTAGCAAGCCCTTATTTTCAGGTGTGTCAGGTCCTGTTGTTACGTTAGTCATATAAACAACTACAATGAATTGTAATAATTGTAACTGGGCCTGGTGTGAACATTCATACAGCTTTAGTTTTAGTGCTCATGGTTCCTGTAACTGCTGTCCATCCAACACCATAGATCCACCTCCTGCATCCACAGCCACAAGCTCCTCAAATTGGCTAGCAGAGAGTGGGAATGCTCCTGTCCTGCGGAGGCTGAAGCAGAACCAGGAAAAGAGAAACTCACGCATCAGAGCATCAGAATGTGTCATCTGGGAAGACAAGTGAAGATAAAGGCAGTTGATCTTGCCATCATATTGCTATTAACATGATAATCACATAAAAGTTGGAACCAAAATAAAGTTAACATAATACTTGTCAAAATAAAGTTTCATGGGCTATGCTGAAGATTATTTTTCTTTAAAGATATAAAAAGATCAAATACACTGATCCTTCTAAAAATAATTTTCATGATTCATTATTCATTATTATTAATCATTTGAAAAAAAAAGTGTTATTGTGTTGAACATCATTCCTAATTATGATTTTTTTTAAGTAAAGTTGAATTAGAAGCCTTCAAAGGGCCATTCAGAATGGTTAATGAAGAAATAAAGCATACTTTTTCTACAGTATATTTATGAATATTTCGTTATTTTATTTTTTTCTTGCTAGATTTATGTGCTTCTAAGAAACAAGTGATTCTGTGAGGTGTCATCACTCTTTAACTCTTTGTCTCTCTGTATTCTCTATGTTTGTGGTTTTAAAAGCCTCTAGTTGAGTTCATTCAGGCATCAAGAAGATGGGGAGAGGTGTTTTTTTTTCTCTCTCCATACCGTCACATTGCTGTTCTTTGGTAAAAGCATTTAAGTGGAAAGGAATTATTTGCACTGTAGTAGCTCTTGGCTTTCTGCTTTTAAACTCAATTTATTCTATAAGAGTTCTTCGCACCCCCTTGAGAGAGCCCTTTATCTAGCAAACATTATAAAGAATTTATATCTCTCACAGGAACTGTAAGGTGTCTGATTTCTCTGTGTGTATGTTGGGGGGTGGGGTTAGTTTCTAAGGGGTAGATATGGATGTGCGATTTAGATGAGGGTGGCATGGTGGCACAGTAGGTAGTAGTGAGATGTTGCCTCCTCACAGCTCCAGAGTCTGTGGTTTCATCTGTGGGTTTTCTCACAATGACCAAAAACATGCCAGTAGGTGTACGGGGTATGCCATACTGCCATACCATTTAAGGTTTCAAGGTTCAACCACAAAATCTGAACGAATGAATGATGTAGATCAGGGTTGCCCAACCAGAGGTGATGTTGCATGGGGTTTGTGAGACTGTGATGGAAATATCAAAGACATGTTATGATAAATATTAATATTGCACATTTTTATAATTAAAACACTAAATGAATTAAAACCATTAATATTGTAGCATTTTATTGTAAACTCATATGTAAAAAGTCATAGAAGTTATTCATGGGTCATGTCACAATATACAGGGTGTCCGCAAAAAGTCTTCCAAAATTTTTCATACTTAGTTTATATTAGATTTTTTTTTTCAGATAGCCTTTAAGAATGCCTTTGACAAAAGAAGAACTCATGGCTGGATCAGGATGCTGTCGCAAGATTGCGACGGGCTTCAACAGGAAACATGGCAAGCACATCACACATGACACTGTTGCCAAACTTCCCCTATGTATGGAGACTTTTGGGACACCGTCTGGGACTTACCATTTAAGGGTGAAACATATATTAACACACAGTGTTGTCTAGCTAAAAGTTCTGTAAGAACATTGAAGAGAATTTAAAATTCAGATTTATGTGCACAGGCAGTGACAAGGCTCAACCTTTCCCAAGTGTGTGATACAGTATATTTGAACAGTTTTCTAATAAAACTATGAAGCCAGCTTTATGTCTTATGTCTTAAAAATACATTTGGAAACGAAACATGAAAACCTGTGCACAAAACCACATTTCAAGGCAAGATTGCGTAGATTTGAACAGCAACAAAACAGACTTTTTCAACAGGCAAACGTTTCACTTGACATTAGCCTTCTTCAATCCAGGAACAGGCTTATCGTTAGGGGTACTTGAAACAAAAAAATTAGTGGTTTAGCTGACAAAAAAAGGGAACCCCTGATGTAGATAACTGGGGAGTCAAAAAAGGAAATATCTGAAGGGGAAACAAGCTACAGACAGTATCAGCATGGTTGTGCAGTGTAATATCTCCTCCAGCCGGAGGTCGCACTGTGGTTTCTCCACTGCACTGTCGCGTTTCTTCCTCACCTCTCTCTCTGAAGACTGAGGAAACGCTGCCTGAACTTTGCCCGCTGCAGTTTTTAGCATATTGCCAAGTCGGGCTGTTTTGTTTACATTTATTTTGTATTTATTTGAAGTGTTTTATTTAAAAAAAAGATGTGGTTTATTTATTTACTTAGCTGGGTCTCCTTGTTAATACAGGTGTCCTTTGTTACCCTCGCTATTGGTAAGTTGATTTTGGGGGCTTGTGAAGTTGCAGGCTTTTAGCTGCTAGCTAGCCGGTGAGCTAAGCATTTAGCTATTCGTCTGTTAAATTTGCATTAATATGAATCAGCACTCTACAAAACATTTTAAACATTTCAACATGCCATGCACGGAACCTGCAGAGTCCCCAGTGTAATGTGTTAGATGATACTTAGCATAATCTCACTCTCCACAGCTTATGAGCTAAATCTTACACGTTATTAGCTATCATTAGTGAAAATTAGATGTATAGAAAATCTGAGGCTTTCTGAGCAGTTTTATACATTTTCACTTTTTAACCTGCGTGTTATATCAGATACAGTTGTTGTGATCGCTACAGTTTAAACAGTTTACTGTTTCATCTATAACTGGATCTACATTTTACTTTAATTAACTGTGATAACATAGCCATCGACAGTGTGTGGGTTAACTGAGAAAGTCCTCCGTGGTTAAATGGTGTTAAAAGTGTGTAAAGCTTGAGAAACACCAGAGGCTGGAACCTCTCCTGTCCACGTAGGCAGATCTGTCAGTCAGCTCTCTGCTTCGACACTTGTCCTACCTGAAGATTTAGTTTTCCTGCTGGAGCTCCACCCTTTGGCAAGAATGAGCTAATGATCATCTGGGAATCTAGTGTGTGTGACGGTGTGCTAAATACACTATACGGCCAAAAGTTTCTGGACACTTGACCATCACACACATATGTGCTCCTTCCCCAAAGTTGGAAGCACATAATTGTATAAGATCTTTTTGTCTGCTGTAGCTTTACAATTTCTCTTCACTGAAACTAAGTGGCCCAAACCTGTTCCAGCATAATAATGCTCCTGTGCACAAAGCGAGCTCCATGAAGACATGGTTTTCCAAAGCTGGTGTGGAAGAACTCAAGGGCCTGCACAGAGCCATGACCTCAACCCCACTGAACATCTTTGGGGTGAATAAAAAGGCAACTGTGTGCAAGGTCTCCTTGGCCAACATCAGTGCCGGACCTCACTAATGCTCTTCTAGCTGAATGAGCACAAATCTCCACAGCCAAAGTCCAAAATCCAGTGGAAAGCTTTCCCAGAAGAGTGGAGGTTATTATAACAGCAAAGGGGGACTACATCTGGAATGGGCTGTTCAGAAAGCACATATGGGTGTGATGGTCAAACCTTTAGCCATATTGTGTATACTTCAGAAAACTAAAGCCTTTTCCTGAACTGAAGTATGTTTCTGTTTTGCATGTATCTCAACCAGAAATAAAGATCTAATGTTTTAAAATCTGGTTACCTCAAAAAGGGAGAAAATCACATTCAAAGATTTCATTCCAATTCTGCTGAACGATGACATGTCTACACCTATATCCATAACTAATGTACTTATGGAAAAACAGCTTTGCTGAAATTGTGAAAAATTATAAATTTACAGTGGGAAATGAGTTCTCACTTTGGTTATCAGCATCATCCACATCAGTCTCTGTCTCATCATTTAAGCTAAAAGTCACTCACAGCATTTAAACCCGATCTTCGTTATTTACCCAACTTTATTAATTCAGTCAGTTCTGATTATATATATATTAAGTACAAACTAATTTGAAATTGGAAGCAGCTGAGGGTAAAATTTTGTGATATAAATAAAGTATACTTATGCACAGTTTTTTAATGATTTGTCTCATGGATATGTCTTAGAGAATCATGAAGTGATATTTTTGCTATATCACTCATCCCTAGTTGGCTCTTGGTTCAAAAGGCCAAGAGGCTGTTAGTTTTGGTTTTCATAGTGTACTTTATTTATATGTATATCACATAACCCATTCCACTCTCCAGTGAAATTCTGTTTATTAAAATTCTGTAAATTTGTTTTTATTTTAATAAAGATGCTGAGTATGAGTAATGGGGCCGGTACTGAAGCAGTATCAGATTGTATTTGAGCTATTTTCTGATCAGATCCATTCGTTTATTCATTAACTCATCATTCAGTCCATCTTGGTCAGGGTCCTGCTAAATGTGTTGAAGATGTAAAGTGTTTATTTTTTTTTCTTAGCCAGTTTTTCTTTCTCCTGTGCAGCTGCAGGTCTGTACTACCTGGCAGAGTTGATAGAGGAGTACACAGTTGCCACCAGTCGAATAATAAAATACATGATAATGGTGAGTGACAACTGAATTTATATTTAATTTAATATGCTAAATAATTTTGGCTTGAACTGAACATTCCATAAACTTCATACTGGTACCTCTTCTTCTTCTTCTTCTTCTT